>VYYI01001273.1:0-20678 GCA_021029175.1 Bilobella aurantiaca
TCCTTTCTATACTAATCTACGTAAAATGGCTTTAACTAAATTATATAATTATCTTGATGCCAATCTATGACTATTATCAAACGACCTAACACTTGCATTTTGGTCCGTTTCTTTACCGAGTCCCTAACCCCTACTACTAATAAAATCCGTATTTTTTCCATATAGTCGAAGACCGTGTGTGTGTTATAGGAATTTCACATGGAGTTTCTTTGCAGACTAAATTTGAGATGAAAAGGTCTTTGCTAGGTAAATATACGCTCAAGGGAAACAAGCCCGTCCAAGGACACGACGCCCTAAAAAATTCCTCCAACCTATATTAACTATTAATTACTTAATTTTTATTAATTTTGAGTATTTAATTAGATAACTTTTTTTAATAGCAAAAGAGCACTTCGTACGCGAAAAGATTTAAAGCATAGATGATACCTATCACAAACGCTGTATTAATTAAGTGCAATAGGTCCTGAAAGCTGTTTAGAAATCGGCATTAAATACCCATACACTCTACTTTACATCCCTCAAAGCAAAACAAAGTAGAAATCAATTAACCGCAAATTCTTATCTTTAACCTCTAATTAACTCTGATAATTTTGTAGCCAAAACACTGCTTACAATATGTAAATTGTGAGTCACAATTCACAAAACCGTGAAAACCAAGGGTAAGCGTTTGCTTGTATTTTGGTTTCCAAGCCACCTTGGTGAAAACCTTAGTGTGTACTTGACGTAGATAAATTTAGGTGTAATTTTGCTCGAAGTAGGTGAAGTAACTATTTTTTAAAACTTCATAGCCAAACAGTTTAAACTAATATTAAAGTTTGGTTTGAAAAAAGTTATTTACTTTACAAAAACAATTCGTGGTATATTGCACCAAACTACACAGCAAACATACTACTACCTTTTTTTATTACAAACTAAGTTCTTCTATTGTAGAAGTAGAATGTAAAGGGCACACTTTCCCACTACTTTCAACAGTGTTAAGTAAAACGTATTTAAAAAAATGTCCGAGAACGTGCCAGCGATCCTAGCGAACGATGAGAGCCCCTGCGACACACCAGACGGTAAAGTTAATTAACAGTAATTTACTAATTAATTAGTTAATTAGGGATTTTAATGGGCACTTTAGATGATCTTTCAGGCGGGGAATCACACTGGACACATTCGAGAGTGGCCCTGGGGGCAGGAGGAGCGGTTCTTGGTGGGGTTGCAGTCGTCGCTCTGGCGCCAGCGATGATCGCTGCAGCGGGGTTTGGGGCTGGAGGTGTCGTTGCTGGATCTGTCGCCGCCGGGGTGCAGTCCTGGCTTGGAACAGTAGCGGCAGGCAGCTTGTTTGCTAGTCTGCAGAGCGCTGGAGCCGTTGGCTTGGCGGCGTCAACTAGCGCAGCGATTGGAGTCACTGGAGCCGCTGTTGGAGCCGCAGTTGGAGCCACCGTCGCAAATAGACTAGATTCCGAGGCGCTGGAAAGCGATGCTAGTAAATCAACCAGCGATTACCAACAAGTTACACAACAAATCGCTTGAATGGATCAATCAGCGCTTCTTTTCAGGTTTCGAGGCTAGATGTGCTGCAGCCAATGTTATTCCTCTTCCCTGGTACCCAAGTACTGAAGCAGTGCTGGAAGCCGCTGGAACAACTTTAGCCGTTGGGGGCGCCGGCTTAGCTGTTGAAACTGCTGTAGGTGTTGTAGCCGCTAGCCTAGCGGCTGGAACTGCGATAGCTGCTGGAGCCACTTAACTTAGCGGCTGGACTGAACAAACTAGCAGTCAGCGAAAGCTGACAAGCAGCGATTAACGACCGATTAAAAACGTAACATAATCGTAATAACGTAACAATCGATTTATTGCATACTTTCAGATTTCAGCGCTGAAAAGCGTCACTACACAAAATTATCCTGTTCGACGAGGTCCCTCTCTAGGCCGATTTTTAAGTTTTTTTTTAAACAGTTTTTAAATCTTAAAAAAAAATATTTTTAAAGGAAAATATGTTCAAACAAAGCCAAGTTTATTCCGTAAAGCATTTGTAAGTTTTTAGGTTTTAAAACCTTGATTTCACTTAAAAAAAACGATTAGCGATATTTTTCTAAAAAAAAAAAGCTGCTTAAACCCATTCTTAATTAAAGAGTAATTAAGCAAAATCATTATTAGTTAAAAAATCACAATTTAATTGCGATTAATTACAATTAATTACTTGGATTCACATCGATTGCGTTAATGATTCGTTTCCTCCGGGTGTAATTAAAATTAAGGCGGTTACGATTAAGTTAATTTGTAATCTATTTTTATCGAAATGTTATCTTGATTTATGCCTTCGCTTGTAAGTAAACTCGTAGAAAAAAAAAAGCAAAATGGTACGTTGTTGAAAAATGATATTTTTGCTAAGTTGGTGAAGTAACTATTTTTATAACTTCAAACCTAAACCTTTTCATGTGAACTAAAAATGTTTAAAAAATAGTTAAAATTAAAAAAAAAGGTTTCGATATTAGACCAAACTACAGTCCAACATACTACTACTCCATGTCAGCAAATTAGTAGACGCGTTTGTCAAATTAGTGTAAGTAGTGTGTAAGGGGCACTTTCTTACTCATTTGCAAAGTGTGACGTGAAAAATAACGTAAAGCGTTTTAGAGCATGGCAGATATCCCTCGGAAGAAAGAGGGCCCTTGGCAAAGGGCCAGGAGCATGGCCGAGGGTAAACTTATAATTAATTAAGTAGTTAATTATTTAATTAAGCGTTTTAACCATCCTACCTCTTAATTTCTTCTAGAGGCGTATTCGGAGCACCCGAAAGCGGTTCTGGGCGTCGCCTGTGGGGTTGGAGCGGTCGTTGCAGCGCCAGCGCTGATCGCTGCAGTTGGTTTCAAGTCTGGAGGTCTCGCTGCCGGCTCGTACGCCGCCGCCTGGCAGTCCAGTATTGGAGCAATACAGGCTGGCAGTATGTTTGCCAGTTTGCAGAGCGCTGGAGCCGCTGGCTTGGCGCTGTCAACGAAGGCAGCGATTGGAGTCGCTGGAGCCACCATCGGAATCGCTGCGGCTCCGGAGAAGCAGAAAAGCGATTCTAGTAAGTCAAGCAGCGATTAGCGACAAATTGTGAGACCTAACTTAGCAAATCAGCGCTTTGCGACCCATTTTCAGGTGTTGCAACTAATTCAATCGCTGCAGCATGGGGCTCAAAAACTGAAACCGTGAAGACAGGCAGTTGGTTTACCGGCCTGCAGAACGCTGGAGCCGTAGGCTTAGCCGCTGGAACTACGTTAGCTGTTGGAGCTGCTAGCTTATCGGCTGGAACTACGCTAGCTGTTGGAGCTGTCAGCTTAGCGGCTGGAACTACATCAGCCGTTCGCACCGCTGGCTTATCGGCTGGAACTAAGCTAGCTACTGGAGCTACTTTAGCGGCTGAAACTACGTTAGCCGTTGGAACCGCTGGCTTATCGGCTGGAACTAAGTTTGCTGCTGGAGTCGCTAGCTTAGCAGGAACTACGTTAGCCGTTAGCGCCGCTGGCTTATCGGTTGGAACTAAGTTAGCCGCCAGTGTAGCGGCTGGAGGAACTAAATTAGCCGTTGGAACCGTTAGCGAAACCTGGAGAGATGAAAAGCAAGGTCGGTAAATCAAGCAGAAATTAAAGGACCAGTTTTTACTAAACTTTTGAATAATCGCTTGATCGGTTTATTACCTATTTTCAGATTTCAGCGCTGAGAAGCCTCACAACTGTTCTTCGTGTACGGCAAAGTCATTACAATAGTGATGTCGATGTCCATTTTGGAATAACTCATTAACTTGATTTTTGTCCTCGTAAAACTAATTATTAATTAACTTTTTTCTAACTTGGGTCCAAGTCCAAAGCTAGTTAAATGGGAACAACGTTAAAATAAACCCATTCTACCAAACTAATCTGACGTAAGATGTCCTTAATTAAACTAATTAATTGTTAATTAAGATAAGTCCTAACTAATTGTAATAAAATAAGTCATTTAAAGTTTTTAAAACGTCCCAATTAATATCCTAAAATCTAAAAATTACTATCCATTACGATCCTAAATTTCTTCAGTCTGATTCTTCTTCCGAACAAACGTAGGGACACTTTTTCGCTTCTACAGTGACACTATGTCCAGTATCCGTTTCTTCTTCCTCGTCTGACAGTGTTGCCAAGGGCTCCAGAGGGCCCTTAGCCCATGATTTGCACTCTCCAGGAATCTCCAGTAACACTTTGTCCAGGTACTCACCGTGTTCCAGATTTCGGGTAGATTCAAAATAGCCATCTTCTCTTGTAATCACCTGGAGAATGCGCCGCTTCTCACGCCGCATTACCGACTCAAAGGCTGCTTCTCTCTCATTGGTTGAATCAGGCTCGGGAGACAGAAGGGCTGAGCCCGCGAGTGACAAGTTTGGAAACGCTCCTTCAAGTATCATTGGTCGGAGGGGAAAGGGGTGGGGCACGAGGCAGTAGCCCTGAGCATGGAGGGCGTGGCTTATGTTACGATGCTGGATTTTGTCCAATCGCTCCATCTTTTCTTGACGCTTCAGTTTGCGCTTTGCAATCGCTTCTGGAATGCCCTGGAAATCGTGCCGATCTTGTCGGAGGCTGTCATAGTCAAAATTGAATCCATTGTCAGCGTCGTCGCCATCTCGCAAAAAGTCCTGGAGTTCTTCCGGAGTCACGAAATCTTTGCGGCTGAGTTCCACGGAATACAAGTAGTCGTCACGTGACTTGTTGACTCTCATTTCGTCCTTGATGTCAGCTTTAATACGATACCTGTAATAATTTAGGTTAATTTATTATCAAGATCATCGCTGATCAGCGATTCAGCAGCCTTACCGAGACCTATACGTTACGATCAGCTCTTTGTCGGCCACGGCGGACCGAAAGTAAGAGATGGCCACTGAAGAGAAATCAGCGCCAACGGGAATGATACCGTTCAGTTCACACTTGAATGCCTAAATAAATAAAAAAAAGTTAAGTCGATTTTGAAATTTTGCATTTCAAAGAAAATATTGAAAAGGGAAAAGTTATTTGTATTCCATTAGGTTTTGGGTTTTAGGCGAATTTTACGCACACTTTCGGGTTTAGGCGTATTTTGGGTTTTAGGCATATTTTGGGTTTTAGATATGATTTGAGCTTTAGGGAGTTTAGCGATGTTTTCGTTCGCGTAAGCTTACCATGGGAGAAATCGATGTAAATTTAAAAGGAAGGCACGCTACTTCGTGACGGGGCACCGTGACGGTGGGTCCAAAGTCCATGAGCTGGACAACGACGTCGCAGGACCCGAAAGGGTCATTGTCATAGACCACTTTCTCGAGGACAGTTGCTCGATACCAGCGTTGGCCACTTTGTGACGTGACCATGAGGTCTGCCTGACATCGCACGGCCACCAACTGCCAAGTATCATACTCGGCAACTTGGTAACTTCGCTTTCTGGCATTCATATATTCGTTGAGCCTCAAGTCAAGCTCTACAACACCAGAATATCCTCGAGTAACTTCTACAATGATCAAAAACAAATACAAGACACAAATTACTCAATTTTCAATTTCAAAAGTAAATGATTTGCATGGGTTGAATGCCAGGGAAGTGTTACACAAAAAAAAAAACTTCTTTCGATGATGTTCAATGTAAAGAGAATTCCTTGCTTTGCATTTTTAAAAAGCCTCGCTTAAACCAGCACGTATCCAATATCAATTAGCCTGTTTTTATACCCTGACCTTTGAATTCTGAGTCCTTAAGCTGTGTCCCACATCCACCACACAAGCAGCCAATGGTGTCCTCGGGAAGGACGTAGAATTCCAGTGGTGACACGACGTGACACACTTTCCCGAGGAACATGATGACAGGTGAAGGGCCATGGTCCAGTCGTGGTGGGAGGTCAGATGCGTAATAGACGGAGCGCTCCAGGGCCCGTGGCCTTGGCCGTGATTTCGTGACCACGGTATCTAAAGGATGAAGGACACAATTCGTGTCACCCTAATCAAAGGCTGACCTGACATAACTTTTAAGTTTTTTCTTAAATGGTAAGGATGAACCTTGACCTCACCGACTGAATCGAGCCGGAGCCTTGACACATTGTCACGCGTAAGTTCCTTATCCCCGTTGACATGGGGATGACCTTTGACCTCAGCGATTGGATGAGCCTGGACGCAGTGCTTGCCCTTGAAGCAACTTCCTTTACCGTCATTGTAGTGACATGGGACATCGTGAATTGACCGGTACTCGCCCTCTGCCTCGAGACCGCCCAGGACCAAGGCAGGCGTGAGGTAATTGGACGCGAAGCCAAAGTTAAGGATTGATTGAAATCCCTGGACCAGTGGATTCCATGTGTTGTCACTGTCCTTAGCCTCTCCGTCGATACTCGTCTCACTCGGATCCATGTCACGTCCAGGTGCCCAGGTGCCCATGTCACAGGTCAAAGGATAATTAAAATGTAAAGTAAACTGAAAGTAGGTCAAGGTCACACAAGACATGTCAACAACAACAAAAACAAGACACAAGAGAAATTATGAAATTAGAATGCCGGCAAAATTTGAACTTTTGTATTTGAATCTCCCGCTTCCCCTTATCTTACCTCCCGGAAACGTTCCGGATACTTGAGGAACGCCATTAGTCACTTTTAAAAATAAACTCCTTTTGATGCGTGTTTTACGTTTTCGTTACAAAGTTACTTCAACTATTACTTTTAATGTTTAAGTAAAATACTATGTAAATTACTCAATTGTTGACAATAATTGCTTTAGTTGAATTGGACACTTACACTTGCCTTGTAAATGAAGACATTAGTTTATTAGTGGAAGCTCAATTGTTTTAAACAGTAATTTAGGGAGTCTACTCTTTAATAGCTGTTAATGCGCTTTGACAACAAGTGTTTCCTCTTGTATGAGTACCCTATATTTACATAGGTTTACCTAATTATCACAATTAACGGCGTTCTGATTGCGGACGTAAATGTCAATTAAAGTTTAATTGGCGTTTGGATTGTCAGTGGAATAGGGGAGTCTGTTGGAGTTGAAAAGTCAGTGGAATAGGGAGCTCCTGTCGTGTACGCAGTGACGTCAAAAAGGGCAAAATGAATTTTTAAACTAAGCTTTTGCACTGCACTTGTCTTGTCATCTGCACTTAACCACCGTGACAGTGACACAGCTGATTACGGTTAATTAATTAATTAGAAGTGTCACAAGCGATATGACTCTCCCACGGTAAAGTGACACGGTCACGGCGAGGACACGGTGGCACACGGTGCGGCGAACATAAGCGACGTGACGTGACATCGATTTCTGGTGTGGTCAAGAGGTCAAGTTTGCTGTTTCATTTTTTCTCTCAAGATGCTGAAATACCGTGGTTAGGAAGGCCTCACCGTTTGGATTCTACTGACATCAGCGCACGGTGGACGGCCACGGTGAATCGACGGAACGGTTTTTGAATCGCTTCCGGTTCAGCGGCACTCGTAATTCACGTATAAGCGGCAGCGATAGAGTCTGAAACCCGCTTGATAATGGGTGCTTCTGCTTGTGACTGCTGCCTCGAGTGCTGGCAAGGATTTGCTAGGTTTTGGTACCAGTGCTTCCTTAGGTAAAACAAACTACATATCTGTCGTTTTTGTTAATTGAAGCTTAACTTACAATTAATTGATAATTACTAATTACAGATGGAGGCTCTGGCTACGCCCCTTCGTTGTCCTTGGCTACTCCTTGGTTCTCCTGGTACTTTTACCCTTGCTAATACTCCGCTGCGTAGGGGAGTGTTCGAGTAAAGAACAGACGCAGCTGATCGGTGGCGTATTTGCGCTGATGGCCCTACCGATTACATTTTGGCAGATCTCGCAGCACCTGGTCCACTACACGAAACCTTACCTTCAGAAACACGTAATCAGGTAAACTTGACGTCAGCAGTATAGTACTGCCGAATACTGAGCTTGAAAATACTTGCCAATTATGCCAATAATATTGTTTGAATATTGGAACAGTATTTGATTTTTTTTAGAATACTTTGGATGGTTCCAATTTACTCAATGGATGCTTGGCTGGGGTTGGTGGAGCCAAAGATTTCGATCTACATGAACAGTCTGCGAGAGTGCTACGAGAGCTACGTCATCTACAACTTTATGAAATTTCTACTCAACTACCTCAACGGTGAAATGGACCTGGAAGCGAACCTGGAACTCAAACCACAAGTTCACCACTTCATTCCACTCTGCTGGATGAGGGATTGGGAAATGGTAAGAAAGCAAGGCAATTAACTAATAAAGATAACTAAATAGTTTCTTTTTATTTAACTCAATTATCGGCTTTTAATGTTCCTAATTTATTTAACTCGTTAATCCGTCATTAATTAATTTAACTAAAAATTTGGTTTCACAGGGATCAGAATTTGTGCATAAGTGCAAGCATGGAATCCTTCAGTATACCATCATTCGGTGAGTTTAAAAAGCAGTAATTTTTTTTATACCAAAAATAGTAGAAAAGCGTTTTTCTTCATAAAGTTTTTTTCTTTTGTTTAAAAAGTTGTCTTCTATGTTTAAAACCTTGTTCTATAAAAAAACTTATTAACATTAACTTAACATTAACTTATAAACCTACTTTTTTATAACATTGTTTCTTGTTGTTGATCGATCGAATGACAGACCAATCATGGCTGGAATTGCGTTTATTTGTGAAATGACTGGTGTGTATGGAGAAGACACGTACAGTCCCACGGTGGCCTACCCCTACATTATGATCGTCAACAATTTGTCACAATTCGTGTCCATGTACTGCCTCGTCCTTTTTTACAAAGCCAACAAAACGGAGTTGAGTGACATGCGGCCAATTGGAAAGTTCCTCTGCATCAAATCAGTTGTATTCTTCTCATTCTTGTAAGTTGTGGACATTGTAAAGCAAAAATACAGTGTTCTCACCCTACAATTACGTTATTAAGTCATTCTACCATTTGCTAATTTGTTTGAATTCTGTTTTTCGTTTCTAAACTATTTTTTTTGTGCTATAGCCAAGAATTCTTAATTTCCATCCTGGCCAACTTGAATGTAATTTCCGATGTCTTCGGCACGACGAACAGCGGAGATGTGCAAGAGATCTCTTCCACGCTCCAGAACTTCCTCATTTGCATAGAAATGTTTCTGGCGGCCATTGCCCATCACCACTTCTTCACGTACAAGGACTATGTGGACATGGCTGCGTCCACGCCAAACTGCTGCGAGTCATTCATGTCCATGTGGGACGTGTCGGATGTGAAGTCTGACTTAGCCGAGCACGTTGGCGTTGTTAGTAAGTTAGGAAGAATCAACTAAAACTAAATTAACTAGTAACTAAATTGAAATAACGTCTAGACGTTAATTGAGACCGCAATTAACTTTTAAACTAGGCAATTAACTAAAATTTAACACGTGACCTTACAGGAAACACTGTTATTCGCAACGTAATGCCTTCCAAAGTCTACCGTCACCCGGGTGGACTCACCGAAGAGAGAGCCAGGCTTCTGTCAATTAGTGACGGCGTCGACTACCAAAGTGGAAATGAAAGCGGCCCTGGAAGTTCGGCCGCAATTACTCGAGGACCATTCCAAAATGCGAGGTACTTAAACAAACCCTAAAAAAACAATGACAAACAAAACAAACAATCACTTAAGCAAACAAAACTAAACAATCACAAGAAACAAATTTTTGAAATCCCTGCTATCTTTTCCTTCTCGAAATATCGTACAGATTGATTTTGATTATGCTTATTTTCATTCATGATCATTAAAGTAAAATTTTGAACGCGCAAGGTTTTCTTGTTTTGAAAATTTGTTTTACATTGCGCATGCGTGTTTGCGTTACTGTAACTTGTAAACCTAAAATTTCGTTTCGAATCGTGTTTTTTTTTCAGATCTGCGAGTTTAAGCTTGGTTGAAGAAATGGATCCTGTGACAAGTACCATTGCGCAAGTATCTTCGAATCCGGAAGTGGTGCCCTACGACGGATTTACAGACTTCGCAGACTATGCCAAAGATGACCCTCACCAGAGACATTTCTAAAGTACCCTTCAAGGGCTCCCCCATCACCATTTTCTTGATATTTCTAGTTCAAAATCACTATTTTAGAGTCAAGGAAAAACGAAAGGTGCAGAAGGAAAGGGCCCTCTCCCTTTAATTTCGATTATCCAGCTCAATTACCCCCACAAATCAGGGTAAACTCACTTTACCTGAAGCGAGACTTATAATTTATTTTTGTTTCTGTTGACTGGTAATTTATCGGAACTTAAAATAACTTTACCAATCAGCGCTTTGGAAAAATTCAGCGCCAAACTGTGCTGCCGAACTTGCGGATCCAGTACTTAACTTGAAACATTTTTTTTAAAGTTAATTTTGTAATCAAGCAGTTCCTTTGTTAAAAGTAAAACTTAAGCGTCAAATAACCCAAAGTTTATGCCAAAACCGTTGAAAAAGTCCTTTGATTAACCTAATGCTCAATGTTGTTTAAGTATTGTTTTCAAAACTGTATTGTTTAATTGTTTACTCCATTAGCTTACTAGTAGAATTATAATTCTGTTAGAATATTTCCGAATTGTGATAAGTAATCGCTGATATTTCTTTCTTTGAGACTTGTTCAGTGAACCCTTGAAAAACTTCCTGCTAACTAAAAAGCCGGACTTATTGTGAAACAAGGCGTTTTTTCCAGAAAGGCTGAAATACTCGGATTCCCTTAATTATTGAAAAAAAGTTTTCTGGAAACGAATCACGAATAAAACAAGAAACGGAAACAAAAAGCGCAAAATTGTGCTTGAACTACTGTTATTGTATTGCCAATATTTTAACGATGATATGAATATTTAGGCTTACAAATCGTTTGTAAAATTTCAGTACTACTGTGATTGTATTGCCAATATTTTAGCGATTTGTAGGGATATTTAGACTTACAAATCGTTTGTAAAATCCCATTACTACTGGATTGTACTGCCAATATTTTAGCGATTGTAGGACTAGTTATTGCTTAAAAATCGTTTGTAAAAACGCTGGAGCTCGCCCAACCGCCCAGTAGTAAGGGAATACAAAGCATGAGAACCTTAGTTAGTTGTGCTAATTAACTTTAGTTAAAGTTGGGCTTAATTAACTTCATAGTTAAAGTTAAAGCTCGTTTCAGTGGGGTTGACGAGGAGCTCGATTACCACGCCCCTTGCCACGCCCATTTCCGAAGCGCCGCCTTGCTGCGCAGCGTTTTTCAGTGACTGATCAACCCGTGCTTTGTGTGTTGACGACACGGCGCACTGTGCCAAGGCCGGTCGTTATATGGACTATTGTGAAAATTCCCGTAGTTGCAAAATGTGAGTCGATTAGCGAGTTGGGCAAGGCCGCCGTAGGTGAAGCAGTACCGGAACCGTTAGTGGGCCATTTGCAGAAAGTGGGCCACTGGAGTCCTGGAGTATGCAAAAACTGGAGAAGTAACATGACACACCCCCTGTCCCGACTGGTGTGACGAGCCTGATGTTTTTGTGTCCAAAGTGGCCCAACGTCGTCACCACTTCGTCATCATCGTCAGTCATGAGGAGCTTTTATTACCTGGAGCCCTATTTCTCAAGGAAGCATGACCTTGTCCACGTAATTCTTCCCCATGAAACTACGCATCTTTTAGCATCTCAATTACTTCGAAATCGAAACAGAGGAGTGGCCCACGGTGGCCCAATCCGTCGTCTCGGCTCCTCGGCCCATTTCTTCCTTTAGTGACATGACAACGCATCGTCACCCTGGCCAGTGGCCAGGGGATGAATGAGGTTCTCGGCAGTTTATCTATCAGTGGGTAAACAACTTCCGCCTTATCTGACCCAAACTGCGACGTTGTTGGCCATGTTTTGAACAAGCCCATCCTGAACTGTGTGTCATGTCAAGTGTCAAGACGATAAAAAATGGATGGGACGATGGGAGGGGTATTTTGCGCGTGCAGATCCCAAGAGTAGTGGACAGAGATATGGGCATGTCCATGTCCATCCATCATATCTAGAGCAAAAAAAAATTAAGTGGTATCTCAATGAATAGTATAGTGAGTCCAAGCAATTGAGTTCTTGATTAACTTAAGTGGGATGGTCCACCCAAAGTGACGCCGAGTGGACGAAGGCGGTTATCTCTAGGGGCTTGTTTTTGGAAGCTATGTCCGTCCATGTCCATAATAGGGTACCCATGTCACACACCGTAACTTATGTCCAAGAGAGGTATACCCTATGTCCACCAAAGGGGTAACCAAAGGCTTTGGGCCAAATATGTCCAGGAGATGTCTTCTTGCCAAAACTTACGGTATGTCCAAGATCCATGTCCAAGGTGTCCATGTCATAGCCCATGTGTCCAAGAGGGTGTCCGTGACGAGGGTACACCCTCCTTTTGGACACAGGTAAAAGACCCTTTAAGACATCCCCCACTTCTCCTTCACTCATCTCTTGACTTTCAGCCACTCAACATCTGTTCTTCGCTCTGTGACACATCTCCCACTTTCTCTCCTATTTGTGTAGTAATCGAAACGATCAATTAACTCTTGTTTTATTTAAAAAAAGTCTCCTATTTGAACAAAGCGACATTAATTGAAGGAAGTTAATTAGTGGTCATGGGTAGTCGGACCAAGTTCAACCTGTCCTTTGCCGGATGCGGATTCCTCGGGATCTACCACGTCGGAGTCGCTGCGTGCCTCAAGAAGTACGCTCCGCAGTTGATTGTCAGCAAAGCGTCGGGCGCTTCGGCTGGAGCAATCGCTGCCACATGCCTCCTTTGTGAAGCACCACTAGGTAAGGTCGTTAACTCAATTAATAATTAATCAAGTAATTAAAGATCTAAATTAAAAGAATGTTAAGTGGTTGTCTAAAAGCTCGCTCTATTCCGATGTCATGGTCCGTCGAAGAGAAAATCGCTGTCAGCATAAGAATTAATCTCATAAATCATAATCGCTGCTTTATGGTCATCGTCCACTTTGAGTTTTAATTGATTTAAGCGGAGGCTGAATAGCTGTTCGCTGTCAGCGATATGATTGACTATCGATCATCAATCGCTGCTAACGGTCAATTTTCAGTTGTACTTAATTTAAGAAATTTTCGACAGAGTTTGTATCCGGCTAAATTGCTGATCGCTGTAGCATAAACGATTGACTTATCAAAATCGCTGCCCGCTATAGAGCGATCAACATTGTAAGAGGCATGACTCATAATCGCTGCTAATGGTACCACTTTTAAGGTTAATTGATTGAAGTGCTTGTGTATCGTCATCAGTTGGCCTTGGGTCGTGATCAGACAGTTGGTACAGGAAGCAAGAGAGGTGGAGCTTAAGAAGAAAAGATTTTGTGATCGTACGATCATTGCATTTGGTGGCCAGAGGGCCTTTTGGAGGTATAGCTCTCGTTGACCGTTGGGTATCAATTTGAGTACCAACCAAGGACCCTGCTATGCATCATTTCCTATTTTTAGACCATTTGTTATGATTTTTGGGTATCGATTTAGGATAAGGACCAAGCACCAAGCCTCCCTGACACACCCCCAGTCTCGTCCAATGCGGAATAGACGAAGATCCACTTAAGTACTGGGAAGCGATAAGGGAGCCTCGTGTCATTGAAGGGCCCTTATCAGTGCTCCTCTTAAGCATAAGTATGCCTCTCGAGTGTCAACAGCATTGTTCACATACTGTGCCTATCAATTGAGATAATAGGAAACGGCCTTCACTTTAAATAGCCATATCTCCTCCTGCCTCTTCCTCATTTCAGGCCATAAATCACAGAAGGCATTTGTTTGTTTAAAAAAAAATAGTTTTCCTGACGCTGATTCTCTGAAACAGCATTCATTCAAGTTCAGTTAATTGATGAACTGTAATTAACTAATTGTCGAGGAAGTTAATGTATTTTAGGAAAAGCAATTAACGATTCGATTGACGGGATTGAGGCTGCTGGAGGTAGGCATCAGGCTTCTGCTGCTGCTTGTTAGCTTGCATAACATTCACCTGTAATTGTAATTAATCTATATTTTTTCTCATGACTAATTAGTCAATCAAAACATGTAAGATTTTTAAGGTCAGTTTTTTGCGCATTGGTAAACCTATTGTATACTGTTGTACTTTGCGGTTTGATTGTAGAGTGACCACCAATCTTCTTAAGGAGGAAATTCAGCCAATAGAAAATCTCGGTTTCAGACAGTGGCCTGTTTCTTTTTTTAATTCAAGAATTAAACTTTTAATCCAAAATATTAAACCAATCCTGAAAACAGTTCAATTAAAACTGTCTGTCACCGTTTATGTAAGAAGGTGGTGCTGTTGAGCTAAGTGTGAACAGTGGAGTCAACGTCCTGAATCGTAGGGTGCTTTAACCACGAATTAGCACGTTGTAAACTTATCTAATAAATTCGAGTCCATGGCCATATCCCACTTATCTCTCTTAGTTTTAGTTAAGTTTTAAGTTAAATTAAAAAAAAAATTAGTTAAATTCACTTAAGTGTTATCACTTAAATGTCCTTAGCTTCTCAGGCAAAGATCTCTCAATGGAGTTAATTGACTTGAATAGCGAAAATGGAGTTCAGGAAGGAATTAATGATAGAATTTTTTCTCATGATTCTACAGCTAATCACGATTGTTGTAAAAAAAAAATGATGAAGGTTCAATGTCAGCGGCATTCTTAGAACTTGAGACTTTTTCTCAGGGTTATTTGCAAAGAAAGGTTAACTTGATTTGTAGGCGTAGAAGGCAGTATAAAAGGCGTATTTTGGAAGGTCATTCGCCAATTAATCGTTGCAAAAACTTTATGATTAATTTTGAATTTGATTTTTGATCATTTTTGTCTGTGTCCTTTGCAGGTCAAATCACACAAGATGTTCTGCAAATCGCAACGATGGCGAGAGCCAAGTCCCTCGGGCCCTTCAGCCCCTCTTTCAATATCTCCAAAATTTTACGTGATGGACTACATAAGGTGAGTTAGCAAGTTTCGAAAAAAAAAAATTATGAAAAAAAATTATGGGAAAAAATACGAAAAACAAAATATGGAAAAAAAAGGAAGAAAACATGAAAAAGGAAATCTGGAAAAAAATATATGAAAAAATATTGAAAAAAAAATGTAAAAACAAATTGCTAAACCGCAAAATTGGTTCCGAAGGTCATTAGCCTGGTTTATTTTCAAAAGTATACCAAAAGCACTAATTACATAAAGCCTAATTAACTCTTACTCGCGAACATAACGTCGTATCAGGTTATTAGCATTTGCCAGAAACAAAACATAAAAGCATATAATAATATGCCTATTATAGACTTTTTGTAAGTAGGTTAGTTCTTATAGGTTCTTTTTTTTTAGGTTACAAGAAGGTTAAGTTTTTTTTTACACTACAATTACGCTTGTTATGAATTATGCGCTAATAGAAGAATATGCTATTATGATTGATGATTACGTTTAATAGGTTATAGGCCTTGATAGGTTAATTTTTAGTGCTTGTAGCTTAATGTTGAAAAAAGGGAATTTTGATGTTATCACACTGTTACTGGTATTGCATAATTTGAGCATAAGTGGTCAACAGTGCGTTCTAAACTTAATTCTTTATGTTTTTCCTTGTTTTTTAGATTTTACCAGAAGATGCTCATCTGCGCGTCAACGGAAAGCTCCACATTTCCCTCACACGCGTCTATGACCGTCAGAACGTCATCGTCTCTCAATTCGATTCACGTGAAGACTTAATTCAGGTAATTAACCCTTCTGCATGCAGAGGACTTCCTGTCGTGAAAGAAAAAGGAACGAATGTACAATGCATTTCGTAAGAATGGCGACCAATTAGGGTTTACACGATGTAATTGGCGCTGCGTTGTAACGACGACACGGAGGAGAAATCAGCGATTGAGGCTGGAAATTTAATGTCTTGTTTTTGTTACTAACTAGGGCTGAGATAGGATTAATCGCTTGATTTCGAAAGCGGTTTTTCCAGACGACTGAATTAGTCTGGAATTGGGATTTTGTA
The DNA here is from genome assembly GCA_021029175.1 of Bilobella aurantiaca. NCBI lineage: Eukaryota > Metazoa > Arthropoda > Collembola > Poduromorpha > Neanuridae > Bilobella > Bilobella aurantiaca. Next base: position 15,914 of record VYYI01001273.1, read on the forward strand.
GTAAAGCTTTTTTTAAGTCAAAGTATTAGCAATTTGCGATTAGGAAACTTGATACTTTAAAGTACACACACCACACCCAAAAAAAAAACTTGAAAGTAAACTGCGTAGGAGCGGCTGCGGCTGCGGAAGCGTTTCGCAATCATGGGTCTTAAAACTTGGAATAATTTTCTTATGCATAAAAGGCCGTGATTTGCTCTACTTTCATCCCGTTCTTCTCCGGGATGATCCCACCGCTTTTTCATGGGGCGAGATTCGTAGATGGTGGGTTTACAGGTACTTCGTCGTTATTTCGCCACGGTGGTGGGAGACCGTGATTGTGATGTATAAAATGACGCTGATTTTGATTTTAAAAACGCTGCTGTAGATAATTGTCCAGCGATTGACGAGAACACTGTGACAGTGTCTCCCTTTGGCGGAGAGTCGGACATTTGTCCCAGTGATGGAAACACGCTCCTTGTACTTGTAAAATATTAAATGTCTTCTGCTAAAGCGCTGTGCATTTCCCATTGATTCTCAACCTGCGGTTCAAAAATTTAGTATTTTTCAGCTTGAAGAAATTGAAATTTTGAAAAATTTTGAAAAAAATCTTTAAACACTTCCTTCTTGCGATGCTAAAGGGATTTTTTTTACCTTCTTGCGCAATTTCGAGCTTAGCTTTTGAACTGACTTTTTTTGAGTGCTTTTTTTTATGAATTGTGTGATTGTGATTGATGTGATTTGGAAGTTAAAAAAAATCAAAAAATGATTTGAATTTTGACCATTTTAACCATTTTTTATTCTTCCTTTTTGAGTTACCTCGTGCTTTATTTTTTTTTTCCTTTTTTGAATTTTTTTAGGCTATTTTATGTTCTGGTTTTGTTCCGGTGTTCTCGGGATGGCTTCCGCCCAAATTCAAAGGCGTACGCTACATGGACGGCTGCTACTCGGACAACTTGCCAATTCTGGACGAAAATACGCTGACAGTGTCACCCTTCTGCGGCGAGTCAGACATCTGTCCTCGAGACAAAACGGTCAATTTAATGCAGGTTAGGAAACCTGAACATAACCCTAAACTTAACCCTTAACCCTAACCCTACCCTACCTTAACCCTACCTTAACCCTTATCAACTACCCTACCTTAACCCTAACCCTACCCTAACCTTAAAACCTTAACCCTACCTTAACCCTTATCACTACCCTACCTTAACCGTGATCTAAACACGATTGCACAACAAAGTTTGTCATCTGCTACATTTTTTTTTAAACGTTTGGCGCATTATCGCTGGCTTTTTTTTTGTGTGTTTCTCTTGAAAAGCGACATGACGCATTTCGCTGAGTCTGCAAACTTTTCACGATTAGTTTTTTCTTTTTTTTTAAACAAAAAAAAAGGCATTGAAGACCAATGACCTCTGGTTGAGTTTCACGAGAAAAGTTCACGGTCAATCACTGCTTATTTGCCTTTGTAATCTTTTTTGAAGCGATGTATGAAAAATGAACAATTTTTTTTTATATGTCAAAGGTCAACCTGTCGAATACGTCCATTGAACTCTCGCGGCAAAATCTGTACCGATTCTCAAGGACGCTCTTTCCACCGCGAGCAGAAGTGCTGTCGAGCATGTGTCAGCAGGGCTTTGACGATACGCTGAGATTCCTGGCGAGAAACGACCTCATTGGCTGCACGACCTGTATGGCGCAGGACTCCGCCCTCCCCTGCCTCCTCGGAGACCAACTCGACCAGATGGCCACGCGCAACTATGACAGGATCATGTCAGAGGAGTCATGTCACCAGTGCACAGTGACAAAAGAGGTGAGTCAATCGCTGGAAAACGATCGCTGGTAAAAATTAGATTTAAAAAATTAGTAATAAGTTTTAGTTTATGATAAGTTTGGAAAATAATGTTTGTTCTCTTGTCGGCTTTCTCTATAATTAAATTTTTTGGTGTTGTGGCTAGCTGCCTGAGCAGCGCTGAAGTAAGTGAAAAATTTTGTCTTTGCAATGCACTGGAGTAGATACGGCAGGGTCATTGGTCATTTATTAGTTGCCAAAATTTGAGTGAGGACGATTTGGCGGGTGTCAGTACGGAGATAGCAAAAACCGAGAACGACCATCACCATAATATTGGTTTCTCGGTTTTTTGGGTTTTCTCGGTATTGAAATTGAACCATTGTGCGCTTGCGCTTCGACTACTTTTATCGTTGAAAAAGCGATTTGGCGCTTTACCATGTTTCTCCTTGAAGCGCTCAATTTGAAATCGTTTTTTAGTGAAATTCTGGTAACTAGCGAATGACACTGCGGTAGTAGAGCGATTTTTCACGATTGCTGCAGTGTTGTCGAGTGCATGGTGGTAGATTTTAGAAATGTGTTTTTGAGAAGTTGTGTTTGAAGGAACTTTTTTTTGAATCGCTCTGTACTTATTGCGTTGTTTTTCTTGTCGTTTGCAGGCTGCGTTGACGGACGGGTTGCCAGATACGGTAGTGAGTATTTTGCAGGATGCGATTGAGTCGGGTAATCGAGGGCTCATCAATTGGCTTTTCTCACATCGCAGCGTACGAATTCTCAGCCTCATGACGCTTCCCTGGATCATTCCAGCAGACATGGCCTACGCAACAGGAATCAAAGTCATTGAAACAGCACCCAAACTCTCCTATAATCTCAAACTCATCAGTGAAGCCGTCCTCCAGCTCCTTGCGCAGACGCTCTCACGACTCAGTCTCTCGCCCTACAGTGCAAAACTCACCTGTCAACTCGCCTTAACAGAATATGGTAAGTAGACGCTGAAACGCTGACAGTTCTCAAAAGACGAATTTTGAGAAGAACCTGCAGAAAGTTCTCTAATAATAAGTTTCGAGTCGCTGAAAAGTTGTTCTAAAGCGAATTTTGAGACGCTGAAAGTTCCCCGAAATATTTTAAAATGCTTGAAATTTTTCAAAATCAACTTTTGAGGCGCTGAAATTTCTCCAAAATATATTTTTAGATGCTGAAAGTTCTCAAAATCAAAATTTGAGGCGCTGAGAGTTCCCCGAAACATATTTTCAGAATCAAAATTTGAGAACAATTTCAGAAAAGTATTTTTTTTAAACCATATAACATTTTTTAAAAAAATCTGTTTTGATTTATTACAGAAGATGATATTGAAGCGCCTTCGGAGAAATGTCTTTCAAGAAAACCGTCAATTCGCAGTAAAATGAATTTTGGATTTACACTCAACATTGAAAACAGGTAACGGATTACTAAAATTCGGGTTTAAAATTTTTATTCAAATTTGAATTTGAAATGTTGTTTTAAAATTTGAAATTGAAATATTGTTTGAAAATTATAATTGAGAATCTCTTAATTTTTTTATTCCTTTTTCATTCACTAACTCCTACTTTAAATTCTAAAAGTCTATATTCTAAATTATAAAAATACTAAAAGTCTAAATTCTAAAAAAAAAAATTCTAATTTGAATTTTTGTTTTCGTTGTGTTACAGGGACCGACGAAATTCGCTGAGTGATTTTGATGATGGAGAGGATAGCTTTGAGCGATTTGTGAAAGTCACTGCTAATCACGAGGCTCTAGTCACTTCCTATTACTTGAATTACGACAAAGTAGAAGTTTTCAGCGTCAACGAAACACGGAGGCCTTCACTCAGCACATGCACAAGTCTCCCACCCTCGAGAATTTACGAAATTTAAAAAAAGTCAATTAGTGCCTTTGTCATTAACTAATTAGTAATTTTGTAATTAACAGAAGAACGGTTCAACAAGTCCTAAACTGAAAGAGCATTTTTATAATGTATTTGTTGTTATATTCTTGTGATTTTCCCCCAGATATTACGTAACGTTTAGGTAAAAAGTTTAGGATTTTTTTTTGTAGTAAAACTCCGTCCGAGTGGTTTTTTTGGTCGAGAACTAAGACGCAAGTCAATAGGAACTAAACTAAGATTTAACTTAATTAGGAAACTTAATTGACTTAAGTTAATTAATTAACTAAGTTAAATAGTTTCTTATTTAATTGAGTTTAAATAAGTTTCACGTAGAGTAGAAAGGAAGGGATTTTGTCAGGGTGAAAGTTGGGAGACGATTTAGTCATTTACTACGTGGTATACGCTAGAGATTGATTAACTAAAGAATCTCTATAACGAACACTTTTTGTTTCAGCCTTTGTAAAAAACATTTTTAAATGAATTCAATAATTAGCTGGTAATTAACTAATTAGCTGTAATTAACTAATTAACTTTTACGAATCACAGTCCTTTTTCACATTGTGCATTCCAAAAAAAATCTAAGCAGGTTTAATTAACTTCATGAGTGCCAAAACTAAAAGTCAGCAATAAATAAATTAAGAGTATTTCAAGTTAAATTTAAAGCGTTCGTGTGAAGGGTTTTATTGTTTACGTAAGCCAAACAAGCCCTTCTTACGAAAAGAAGTACCCTTAAGGGCACGCTATACTTTAAGGTGCCCTTTAAATTTGTAGGCTTGAATTTTCAAGCTAGAAGATGCCTTGACGTTAAGAATGTCATGTCTGGAAACCTAAAGGATACCCTGAAGGGTCCGTCCCTTAAGGGTACTGCTTGCCCTTAAATCCTGTCCTAGGACGGGCTTGTTTGGCTTCGTGTTAAAAGTTATGTATTCGTTATGAACTTTTCATTTACGAGTTGCGGCTTTGCGCCATTTGAAAAATGTCGAGCAGTAAGTTGCAGGTGGGGTTAAAGGGAAAGATATGGCTGGTTTAAACGTCGTTGAGATGGATTTGTTAGCAAATTAAGTGCCTAATTAACTTAACTAATTAAATTAATTAAGTA
>VYYI01001274.1:0-20676 GCA_021029175.1 Bilobella aurantiaca
TAAAAGGCAGATACTTAAACTTGTAGCTCCCGATTTTCTCTCACAAGCTTTACATGAGTCCCGCATATAATAACAATAATAATAATAGTCATTACTCTACCAGGGAAAGTTAATACATACATGTACAAAGCAGGTGGAATGAACCTCTTGTGGACCCTTTGCATGTACTGCGGTTGATCATGCACAGTAGTGTGTGTCCTTATATACTTCTGCGTACATGATATAAAGGGGCGGCGGGAGGTGGGTGACTCCTGATCGTGCTTACTTTGAATATGGACGGTGGTGTGCGGTGGGTGTGAGGGAAGGGATTTTTTTGGAGATTTACCTCGAGACGGATGGACGGACGAATCCACTTCCGTCTGGCTCTCCCCATCCACACATATGTATATATTGCAAGCACCCCTACCCTGGGGTCATCTGTGTGACCATTATATCTTGTGAGTATAGTGGGTCACAGAGTGAAGGAGTCGCCTAATGGCACAATATTGTAGAGGGAGAAGAAGAGCAGAATATTGACATTGCCAGTTGACACTGATGAGGCGAGCTCAAGCGGTTCCACCATCATTAGTGGTGTAAGATTTCGGAGGATTTTAAGGTGGTGGTGATAGTGGAGGTGGTGGGAAGTGGTCATCTCGTGCCAGTCCGTCCTTAAGTAGGGAAATACCTGGGTGGGTAAGGGCGTAAGGAGGAGAGATATCCCTGCCTATAGAAGGAAGGCAGGCTGGAGGTGACTGGATTGGATACTATCTCACTTCCCCTCATTATCCCCTTTTAATCCAGCGTCCACCCGATTAGCCACCCTGTCATCCATGGAAATGGATGCATAGAAGGGTCCACTCAGTCGAGTGTGTCACAGACAGAACATGTATAGCCAAGACTCGGAGGCTTTTCGGTCGTGGTTTGGAGTCAGTGGATTGGGAACATGCCAGTTGACTACAGCTGAGGACTTGGTTGATGGCCTCTCCCGCATGGGCTCACTCTCGTCAGTCGTCAGTTGTGCGTTGCGTGTGAGTGAGGCACTGATGTTTCTGGCTTGATTTTAAAGCTTAATTAGCACCACGTTGGGTGTGAGGCTTCTCTGTACAAGGGAGGAATCCCACAGACTCACTCAGCCCTCTCCTCATGAGCTCTCATCGTGGACGATAATGACGGCTTGATTGGGAAAAAATCCAACTTTCCCCATCAGCTCTGCTCCGTCTCGTTAGGCACACATCCATAATAGTACGAGGAATTGAGTGAGGTGGGAAAATCCTATTTCTTCCATCCTTAAAGTTCCTTTTGCTCCACTGTAACTGTTGTACCAGGGATGTAGAGGGATAAGGCCTGTCTCTTCCTCCCGTGGAGATCTTCGGATCATAGTGGGACAAGGGAAGCATTGTTCCGTGCCCTCAGTTCACACGTATTACGTGGACACTCCATGACCGGGCCTTTCAGTTGCTAAACATATGACGATGACAACGGGGGAAGAATGGGAGAGTTCTCAGTGGAGATTTGAAGCATAAAATAAATTTTGAGGGAATGACTTACAGTCGGATGTGGGGCTGGAACGGTTTAGTACGCGAGAGAGGCGCAGGCAGTGGCTGTGTGAGATGGAAGTGAGGAGCGGATTATGAAAATTTGGTACGACATGAGTGGAAAACTGAGGAGGGGATTCCGAGCTAACTACAATCTTGATGATTCCACTGAGTTAAAATGATACTGAGAGTGGAGGTGGGGCCATCCATGGGGGTGCATACAACTTTTTTCATATGTCGCGGGGTTTGCGGGGGAGAGGGTGAAGTTGCCCATGTTACATTTATGGATTGAGATGGGATGGTTGGAAAGTTTGATTGCCGCCTTGTACATGGGCCTTTATTAGATTTCCTCCTCTTCCTGACAGTGTGTGTGGAAGTGAGAGTGGAAAAATAAGACGGAGGAGAGGGGACGTTGCTGCTGCTGCTGAGGAGATTGGCTCGAGAAACCGTGTCATCACACTTTCTCCCGCCACAGGCCCTTTCATACTGAGCGAGTTCATAATTGTCGGGACTAGGTACAGGAAAATCCATGTTTTCTCATTACTCTCGGCAACCGCGTGAGTGAGTGAGGCGGTTCTCACGGGGAGATACACGTACACACCCGTTCTGCCGTCACGGCTCCCAATCCCACCACCTCCCCACTCACCGGGCCTCCTGTTCCCAGCTCTCTAATAACAGCCTGTAATTTAGGCAGAGAAACTCAAGCGTTTACGCCCTTGCTCGTCGAGGATTGAGTCTGAGGAGGGAGTTGAAGGACCGGAAGAGGTAAAATGTTAGTTTTACTACACGACGACTGCCACTCGTCGTGAAATTCTCTGCTGTGAGGCCGACTGTTGTAGTCATAAGTAGTGGGGAATTTTAAAGAAGGCGCTCACAGAATTACAAGAGTGCAGCCGTGTGGAATGCAGGTCGGGGCGCGTAGTAGTAGTAGTAGCATTAGGGTTTGTTGTTGTTGATGTCTTGTAGGCACGCGCGGTTATGTGGTGCGAGATCGAAAATGGAATTCGGAATGGGGTGAAAGGGAAAATTTGTGTGTATGGCTCCGTGCCTATGTGTGTGTGTGACTTAGTACGTTTATATTCTTATGTGCTTGTGTTATATGCGTGCTCATGTGTACGTACGCGTGGGTATGGATGTAGGCAGTGCTCTGGATGTGGGTGCAAACAGTGTTGGAGGAATGGGAGAAGGAGGGAAAGAGAGCTGGGAGACGGATAGCAGGGAAGGATGAAAGTAGTAAAGAGTGCGTAATAAGGGTAATTTGGCCGTAATTTGGTGAGTGTCCTGACGGTGAGGAATGGGTACGAAGAGTTTGAGAAAATAAACCTTTCAACCTCACCATCGGTTCCCTGTCTCTCCGTTCGATTCGTCTCACTTTCTCTCTCTCTCTCTCTCCCTCACTCGCAAACACACTACCACACTCACATATACACACAGAGTCTCTCCCCGTTCACTTCTCTCTGCATTGTCTTCAGTCATTGTCTATAACCTTTGTTTCATCTCATACTTTATTAGCCGGTTATTTGAGGAGGAGAGTTTCCACAGGGTTTTGAGGAGGGTTCCGGGGGGCTGGGATGTGTGTACACATCTATACAGCGTAGCTTGGGAATTCATAGTGGCGGTGGGATGGTGGCTCCTGTATAAGTTCCTTTGTCCAAGTAGTAGCAGCAGTAGTGGCAGAAGTAGTGAACCCGCCTACATGCCATGGGCCATATAAATGAGTTAGGGAAACAACTCTCTTTGGGTTCTTTGAGAACCTCACTGACTCCAGCTACCTATACTCACACTCTCTTACTCTCTTACTCACTCATCCACTCACTCACTCAGCCTAACCCGCTCACTCACCCCGTCGTCCAGTCAATCAAGCGACGCTCGCTTATGAGCCACAAATGAGCGCATGGTTTTGGTGGAATCCCGCTACTAGTGGGCTCTTCCCCCCGCTTCTTTTTCCCACGGATCCTCTCCGTTTTGATGAGTGAGTGAATGAATGTTGGCTGGCTGAATCGGAATCCTGAAAGCGTTTTCTTAGTAACTGGAGCAAGTTAAATGATGTATCTGATCATGGGTTTCCTCAGCCTTTCCTCATCGTCCTTGGGATCGTGGGACTATTCAGGCGGGGATTAGGTTTTTTCGTGGTGATGATGGAGCCTCTCTTCCCAGGGTTTCGGTTGAATAGGCGAGGGAGTTTTTAGCACAGTTCTCCTCCCCATTATGATAGAGTAATGGGATCAGTGGAGAAGTTTACCTTATAAACCCGCTGAGGTGTGCTCCGAGGTATTCACTTCAATGCACACACATGCATACGCACATGCACATGTACATGCACACACACACTCACTCTAGTAGGCCCACACAGGCACACACACTTATAGTCCATGGTGCTGGTGCTACTTGAGCGCTATCAGCTCTCCTATGGGATAACATCGAATCCTTGTTTGAAGAAGGGCAGGAGATGAGGGGACTTTTGGGGTGACTGGATGATTGAAGCCGGGAGGAAGGGGCGGAGTATCCTTCAGTTCACTGGTGGAAAGTCCCCGTTGAGAATGAGGATTTGAAAAAAAGGATCGAGATAGAGACGACGACGGCCAGGGCCACGTGAGTATGTAAGTGAAGATTTTTTAAGTTGGTGATGTCCCGGAAGTGATGGAGCTATTATGAAATGAGATAGGGTCCGTATGGTGGGGCTGGCTGGGCAGGACGGAGGATTTGTGGAGTTTAACGGGCCTGAACAATGAAGGTGATTATTATGGGCAGTTGGGCCGGGTGGTCGTGAAGGCGTGGGCGAAATTTATGCGGGCCGGGATTTTCCGAGATAAAGACGGACCATCGCCTCTCCAGTATTTCACATCCCTTGTTTAGTCGGAAGGGACTTGGTGGTGACTCAAGAGAGACGATGGAATCATCATCATCCTCATCATCCCCAAGACAGTTTATAATGGAATTTGGCCTGTACAGGATCTGAGCAGAGGGCGTTATCGTAAATTACTCAGCATGGATGGGTGCGGGGAGAAAATAGGCTTGCATGAAAATGTCCTCCTTGAGCTCCAACAGTGTTGGGATGGACAGGGAGGTAAAATGTTGACATGATGATGGTTGAAGAAGGTCATATACGGTATCACATCCAGAGTATGAAGGGAAAGGGGATGAGAATAAATGAAGCGGGAGTAGTAGCGACGAAATTTTCTAAGCATGATGTAGGGGGACGAGCGGAAGATAATATTCGGGTGGCGGCGGGTTGCGGATGGGAAGTCGGGGAACATGTCCGTCCATCGTCATCATACTCGAGTGTATACGATCCCCATTACTAGTGCACACTAGGGTATCACATTGAGGTTTGCTCCGTCGTACGTACCCGTGCTTTCTCCATTACTTTCACCACTGAATAGTTTGGGGGTTTAAGGAAATACCAGTTCATACCCTTGGGAGGGATAGATATCTAGAGGCCGAGATAGGTCGAGCCGTAGTGCCTGGGAAAATTCTCTTACTCTTCATCCTTTTCTTTTGGTAGATTCCGTAGATGTCATATCCAGCCCTCTTCACTAAGTTTTTGATTGTCATTATGATGGGGAAATTATGATTGATAGCGATTTAAACTCGGCTGAGATAGAGGGAGAGAGTGAGACGGAGAGGCGAGCGTGCCGCCATCACCATTACACTCCGGGTGCCTCCGGCTCCCTTTAATGAGCCTTTTCCAGTTCTCAGAATTTCTTCCGCACTTTCACGGTGCTTCCCTCCTAGGGATTTGGAGTAATTATTATGAGAGGGGAGAGGAGTCTATGCATGCGTGTGTGGATGGGTGTGGGTTTGTGTGTGTAAGTGTGTGTGTGTGTGTGTGTGTGTGTGTGTAGGGGTACGGTGTCGGCAATTATCCGGTTCATCCCCGCCCTCCTTTCTCGATGTAATACTTTGGAATTCCAGTCAAGTCCCCTGCACCCGTGTGGCCTCGGTAGGCACTACCAGACTCGAATCTTATAGTGGGCTCCAATCCTCGGATACTTCGGGGCTCCATAAATGGAGGAAATTGTAATGAGTGGAGTGGGAGAATTAGTTGGAATCATCAACGAGTGTCGGATGTAGCTGCTTAACGTATGAACACGGCATCCCAGAAACGCACACACACGTACGCGGGCATGCAGGCACATTGTGGGTGCGTATGACCACCATTGGACGCATGCAAACTTCACACCAGCACTACGTGTACACACAGGGAAACACTTATCCCTTGAATACACAACACATCCAAATGCACGAGTTGCAATGAGGAGGGCGTTCATTCCAGGATCTCAAGGCATCGGTCATCTTTGACATCAACCGGGTAAATAGATGCAGAAGAGACGGGGAAAGGCTCAAAAGGGATTTACCTCAATTCCAACCAGCGTAGTTTCCCCATTGACTTCACGGGGCGAAAAAGGAGGTCATGGATGAAGGAAGTACGTGTTGGTTTGTATGTGTGCCTGTCTGTGCGCGCGCTGGCTGTTGGTTCTTCTTCATTCCTCCCTTCGCGGATTGACGACTGGCGGAATCCCGGAGCTTTTACAGGGGACTTGACAGGAGGTGAAAATCAGACCTTGTGATAATAGTTTAGCATTCTGGAATATATCAGAGAGCGGAGCAGTTGGCTGGGAGCTTGAGAAGTACAGTCGTGACTGTGTCCCGGATTTTTGTTTGTTCAGCTCCTCCACTCACTCAGCCAGTCAGACTTGTGTGATGTTAAATCCGCAGAGACGACGAGGACGAGGGCGACAACGGTGAGAAGATATCCGAGTGAGCGACGTATACTTGGAGGTGATGGTGGTTGTTAGGATTTGAAACTGTGTGTGTGACTGTTTGTATGTAGGTAGGTACGTAGAAGTATAGGAATGAGGGCGACAGACGGGTAGGGAATGGGCATGGAAGGGAATTTCCATTCGAGCCGGCGGCTGCTGCTGCTGCTGCTGCCGCTCCTGTTCCACTGCTGTTGGTTGGAGAAAATTCTTTGGGAAGGAAAATTATGCACGCCTTAGGGTAACCGGATTATTCTCTTGTTTTACTCTGGAAAGCGGTAAAAAGGGGTGATGCATGAGTGGGCTTGTGTGGTGGGAGCGGCACGGGGGATATGTAGGGGTAGCGGAAGACCGGCGGCGTACTTATGGGCACACTGCTACGTACTACATAACTTGTCTTCATGTTTCCCGTCAGAGGGATGAGGATTTGTGCGAGATTATGCCGCCGCCGCTGCTGCTGCTGCTACTGCTGCCGCTGCAAGGACAGTACTTGTATGTGCCTCTTGTGCTATGCTGTAGCTCGTAGTGCTAACTGCACTATCCGCCTGGTGGACATGGTGGGGAGGAAATCCCCGGGATCTCATCCCTACATTATTGTGTAGGTACATGTATATAATGTATATATCCACGTGGGACAGGACGGGTTTTAGGTACGGGCTGTCATAATTCTTCTTGTAATTCATGAGCCATTATGAGAGGGCGTTAGGATTTTTCATCGGCTTTTATGTGCACCCGGTCCCGCCCCGTCATATGTGGATGCTAGATAGGCGGGGTAGCAATAATCGCGACTTGGAAAATTATCATTATAATTTCCAGTAATTCATCCCGCCCCAACAGGAGTCTCCTCTCATGCACGGTTCCTCAGGAAAACATACTTTCTTGTGTTCTTTTTGAGAGTGATGTGAATTTGTTGTCATAATTATTCCAAGAAGATGAGTCATGGGGTGGGAAACTCCGTGAAAGTTTTTTTTACTTCAAAAGAAACATCTTCCCCGACTTTTTGGTGGTAAGTATCACTTTGCTAAGGACTTATGTCCGGAGAGGGATAGGCAAGGGTAATGGATGGCAATGGGGTGACACTTGACTGTCACTCCAGTTCATTGTGAGCTGAAGGGAGAGGGGTCGTAGAGTGGGAAAATTGAAAGTTGGCGGCTGATTAAGAGATGCTTAAAGATTCTCCATCGTTCCAGGCAGTTGACATTGCTAGCATGGGGAGGAGGTGGTGACTTGATGGGGGTGGAAGGAAGGGGATAATTTGAATCGGCGGGGTAATGGGGAAATGCCCAATGTTATACGCATACAGATATAGACGGAGACGCTAGAAGAGGTGGGATCCCGCCAGTTGGCATCCCTGATATTGACGTCGTATATCTGGTTGGTCCATATGTAGGTCCGTGGAGTGAAATTATGCGTGGGAAAAGGAGTCGGTGATATATAAGGCTCCGGTATATGAATCTCACAGGATTGAGGTACACACACACACACACACACAGCCGTATTTTCCCAGTCATCCTTCTCGGCGGTAGACAAATAGCATTGTGATGATGATGATGATGATGATGATGATGACGATGACGACGATGATGATGCTGCTGCTGCTGATGGTGATGATGGTTTCCAACTGTCTCCATTTAATTAATCTATGCTGTCTGTTTTGTCCGCCCCTAATGAATAATCTTGGAGGAGGAGAAGGAGGAGGAAGGATTGACGGGAGGGTTAGGGATTTTTCGGATGAGAAAGTCCCGTTTAATTAGATTAGCTAGATGGAATGTAAGATGCTGCCTCCTAAGGAAAAGTGTGGCGGAGTGGGTCCATGATACTCCGTCCGTGCATTCATAAGCGCGAGAAGCATTGGGGATTGAGGATGGGAAGTTAAAAAGTGTGGTGACTCAGGCGGAATATCATTTAGCATCGTTCCATCTATCTTGTATGGAGGAGCGCACTGGTGGAAAATCTCGTGTGTATGTGTGTGTGTGTGCGTGAGTGCTAGTGTATGTGTACATGGATGTGGGGCTGAGGCTGGGAAAGCGCGAGAGTGGAAAACTCTGAGCGCCTTCCTCAACTTCCTGCATTAAGTGTAGTCACTATGTACCGCCGCCACCACCACTCCCAGATCCCGCTCGTTCACTTACGGCAGTCCCGGGCGGGAAATTATGAGACGGATCAGCCAGTCTCCCGCTCCCTTTGTAATTATAACCGGTTTCTCTCCGGTCCAGTTGACATTTTGGTCAGCCATCCCCGGCCCTCTAACACACTTGGAAGGGATGAAGCTGCGGAGGCTCGCCTCGTGACACTCCCCCGCTTTCTCGCTCCCATGTATTACTTTGAGTTTTTGTGCCACGTGATGAAATATCCAACTGTTTGGATCGGTGCCTTTTTCTAGCCGCCACGACGTAAAAAGTTTTCCCTGCATTATCCTCCTCCTCTCCGTCCGTTGAAGAGCTCGAGCTCCTTGGCGGTGCTGCTGCTGCTACTGCTGCTACTAGTACTACTACTACTACTACCATAATACCGAGTTAGACGGATTAAGTGACGGAGCGTTATAAATCTCTTTTTAGACCCTGATTACAACTTGAGAGTGGAGCCGACTGTGTATGCATATGGATGTGTGAGTGGATGAATGTGTGCTCTGACGGTTTCTTCTGGAGGATTTTTATTTTCCCCCCAGAGGAAGGATGAATATATGTGGGGAAAATTGAATTTTTTTGATGGGCGGGTGGTGTGGCAAGAGTGGCGTGGTGGAAGGAGTAGCGGCGGTGGACGCTTATGTGGAGTAACTTTGAGGTTACTTCCCCCCTCTCCGCTGCTGCCACCATCACTACCAGCTCCGTCTCATGTATACTATCACTCCCCACCCCTCTTACAACTCTCCCGCATATACCGTGTAGATGTATTCGTAAAGGTCGCGGTCCAATGAGTCAGTCCCAGCACGAATTTGAATGGAATATTAATAACAACGTACTCCACTCGCAGCATCCTGACGACGGCGGCTATGCCTTTCCAGCAGAGCTACCGACATCCTCCTCAGCCGGTGAAGACAGTGGTGTGTTATTAGGTTGTGGACGTGCGTATAGGTAGACTACTTCCCCTTATCCCTATTTCGTATATACGAACACATAGACAAACATCTCTTGGTGGGACGGGCATAAATCAGTCCGTAGTTTGGTCTGATTGGGTACAATCAGATCTAGACGCAGTCGGAGGGAGTCACTTCATATGGTTACATGAGTGTGTGGCTGCGTGCGTAGTGGTCGATGTGTGTGTGTATTCTTTTGGGTATACTAGCACTAGTACTACTGCCACTACTACTATTACTACTACTACGTGATCCTGTGAGCACTAGAAGGGGTTGTGGTGTGCGTGTGTGTATGTGTGTGGGGAGGAGGAGAAGACAAAATATCTGGAGCATTGTGGGGAAATAAAATTGAAAGGACGTTGTAACAATGAAAGCGAGAGGTGAAGAAAGGAACAAGTTAAATTGCATTACATGACAGATTTACGGTACCGTATGACTTCCTCCCTGCTTTCATACTGGTCCGCCTATATAAGGAATGGAGGTGGGGCGGGTGGGGAACGTTAGGAGCGGGGAAAGGCGGTGAGAAATTTCTCCGTCGTACGAAGGCATGTACATGTGGGAGATTGGCGAAAGTATTACTGTCGACGCTATCCGGGGTTCTTGAGGGAGAAAGTATAGGAGGGAAAGTCATACTGTACGTGGAATAGTGTGGTGGTATGAAGCAGTTAGCAGTAGGGGAAAGTAGTTGAGGAGGGAAAGTTAGGTAGACGAAGGTAGTTGGGTATAAAGTAGACGTAGTAAGGTTACATATAAGTTGTAACCTGAGTATATGGGCTTTCTGGGCGCTGGAGAGGAGGAATGCGTCTATTTCACCGCTCCTGCTGCTGCCGCCGCTGCTTCTCGTCCTACCCCTACTTTGCTGCCGCCACTGGAGGCGAGATGAGTGGAAAAATAGCCATAAGATTGAGGAGGACGGAGTGGGAGAAGGAAAAGTATATATGGGGACGTGGGGGGAGTGGGAGAAGTGTGGGTAAAATATTACGAGTGACATGGTGAAAATGGTTTTTATTGTACTCTCCAACTTTTCTCCACACGCTAAAAAGTCCATAACAAACACACGAGGCTACTACTGCCTCTGCTTCCACTACCACTACCTTTGGCTCCCTCTGGTCTGGTCATGACACAGAGATACTTTCCATACAATTCTCCCCGCCGCCTGGACTCGAATGCAGTGGGGAGGGGGTGGGATTGGCGGCGTCCGAGCCATGCTGGTTCCTGTCGTCATTTCAGGAGGTGGAAAGGAACTTTTTGAGTAATTTGTACACGTGGCTCGGTAATTTATTGAAAATCTCTCACTTTCTCTCTGCACATGTCCAACAATAGATCATTCAATTCAATTCCTCCCGTGGATGTTGATCAAATGTTTATTTGAGAAAATTTCAATCACTCCTCCGTCCTTAAACGTGTGCAAAGTGGTCCTCCCGTTAAAAATTTGGATGGGATTGAGGATGAATGGGAATTTATAAATCATTATGGTTGAGTAATGGGACGTGGGAAAGGGAGAAAGTGTGTGCTTTGTGATAATCAGTAGAGGTAGTAGAGATTTGAAATAATTAGCATTTAATTGGCTGGAGCACCCGGCACACTGCTAGTCACATGTAGAAAAAATGTGCGGCGGGAACGGTTATGGTGTAGCCATATGGTAATGACTCTGTTATTAGTTCACGTAGGAGTACACTAAGTATTGTGGAGGGAAAGTTGGAGGGCCATTTAGGGCAATGCTCCCTGCCTCGCAGTTTGGAGGGGTTTTCGATGAATAATTGAGTTAACGTGTGCCTGATGGAGGTGTCGGTGATGGCGGGGGATTGCATCAGGAGCGGCGACAACTTTAGTATGCTCCCCATCTCCTCCGTCGTTTGTAAGTCATATGCCTGCGGAGTGTGGCTCGTTCTAGTCGTCGTCGTCCCACACTTAAGGAAATTTCTGAGCGGTTTGAGGTTCTTCGGAGGGGTAACTGGCATTCCATTATAAAACCAATCAATGTCGGTTTCCCCGTCTTCTTCGTCTTCGTCTCCCACCTCCTCCCGTCCCTTCCCCACTGTGCGGCTCACTCACAGGTAGCGGCGGCTGGAAGGAGGCGGCTGCTGGCGGTGATGGTGATGACGGTGGTGGATTATTGGATGATAGATGCCGGTTCTGCATGACTGGTGATGGTGATTGCAATGCCAACTACAGCTGGTTGAAGGGGACCAAATATATACGACTAGAAATTTGGCCCGGTTTCAGCCAGCTAAAGCTGAAGGCATTTCCCTTCCAATCCGTTCCAAATCCACCCGTACGCACATCGTCGTCGCTCCCTCGTTGATGTGGGATCCGGTTGTTGTCTTCATGATGTCCATGTCCAATAGTTGTGGGATGCCTGCACGACCCACGGTCATGGTCACAGCCACGTACAACAGAGTAACGTAATATAACAACGAACACGGGTACATATACAAACTAGCATAAACCTGTGGAATCACTTCCTATCATGGTCGGGATCACTACTTGTATGTGTGTGTGTGCGCGCGAGTGTTTGTGATTGTGCGTGTGCTTCTAAGTGGTAGGTCAGATAGGCACTTGAAGTGCAAAGAAAACAGAATTGCAGGAATATACCGTCAAGCTAAACTATAATGAGGCTCTACGGAGCCAAGTGTTGCAAACATATGGCCCCGCACACTCTTACAGAGAGGTCGGAGAAGTCCTTGGAAATAACACTATGAGATTACGAATTCCACGAACATAGCCCACAGAATTTCACAGTACTGGGAAGTAGGACTATAAAGTTAGCATAGATAATAATAATTACAATGATTGTAACACAGTAGGAGTATTCAGAATTATACATCGTAAGGGAGTATTCACATAATAATAATGATAATAATCATAGTAGTAGTACTAGTATTATACACATAAGAATCATTTGGGTCCCAGTTACAGAGCCTGTATGAAGTACTGAATGGTGCGTGTGTGTGTCTGTGTGAATGGCTCTTGTTTGTCCTACTGTGGGGATGCATGGTGTATGTTAGTAGTGGAATGGATTCATGTGTGCACATTTGTTTGGGATATGTGGCTAGCAGGAGAGTATACTCGTCGCAGTAGACTTTACTTCCTGAGGTCTTCTCATCTTGTTTTGTGGAGCCAGAAGAAGTGAAGGAAGATGAAGGAGAAGGAGAACAGTGGCATTAGGAGAATAAGAAAAGAGGAGGGATAGAAAGAGACAAGATCGTATGCACAAGCGTGCTGTGCCACTGGGAAGAGAGGCAGGAGGAAGGAGGGAGAGAGACAGAGAGTGGAGTAGGGAGCGAGTGTGAGAGATAGAGAGAGAAGACCCCTCTCAGGACTGAAATTATATCCGCCGAGCCGCTCCTGCTACGTCTACCTATTAAAGCCTTGAGAGCTCTACGACCCCCCAAACACTAACAATTGCCAAATTAAGCTCTAGGAAAACTGAGCTAGCTGAATAAAGTGTGTGGCGGAGCCGAGTTTGTGTGAATATAAATGTATGTATGTAAGTGTGCATGTGTAGATGTGTGTGTGTGTGTGTGTGTGTGTGTGTGTATGTGTATGTGGGACGGGAGTAAGACTATAAGTCTTATTCTCCTCCTCCCAACCTCTCCTCCGTCGTCTTTATGTTCGTCTTCTCTTTTAGCCTCCTCCTGTCGTCTGGACTTTATCTGGAGGAAGACCAGGAGTTTGAAACTATAGAGCTATATGCATGTGCGCCTGCATGTACGTGTACATGTTTGTGTTCGCTTGTGTGCAGTGTGCTGAGGCAATAGCTTAAGTTTCGTATGTAGACTTTGAGATGGCGTAAGTTCGGGTAAATGATCTTGAACCATAATTTTCCTGCTCTCTCACTCACTCACTCACTTTCTCTCTCTCTCTCTCTCTCTCTCTTTCTCTCTTATTATCACTCGCTCCCTAAACTTTAGCCATTTCTGCCAACTGACTTGATAATGCTGATTGAGAGGGGAAAAGTATTGAAATAAGCTTTTTCTTCCTCCCCTGTGCTCCAAAAAGAGATCCTGTGAAAAGGAATGAGTTTTCCAAAACGTACCGTCGAAAATATTGGGAGCCGGGTTCGATCCGTGGGTGTGTGATTGTACTTTGTAGATGTAGGTTGGAGCCATTGGGCCCAAAGCTCCTTGTCCGTGTTGGACCCGACAGTGTTTTTTTTCTCAGCCTAGTAAAGTTCCTCCACAAGGTTCCGTTTTTCGTATATGTGTGTGTCTGTGTGTGCCCACACATAGATGAGGGAAGTTAAAGTAATGTATCCGAAGGCGATGGTAAATTGTAGACCGGCGGGTATATTCACAGCCCTGCGTGGTCCGTCCGTCCGGAACTGTTGGGTTCATTGGTAGGTGGTGATGGTCGGGGTGCGGGTGAGCTGGAAAGAAAATGATATAAATGATGATTATTACCCTGAGGGGAGGTGGCGGTGTGTGGGGAAAGTAAATAGATATGTGGAGATACACATTTGTGTATGTGTATATATACTTGGGTGTTACATGAGGAATACGGTGGTGGCGGTGGGAATGTTAGTGTCTGTTTCGTGTCTGCGCCTGTGTATGGTTGTAATGACATTCTTTTTCTTCGTCTCCTGATCCCTTTCTTGTATTTTTTTGCGGGGGGTCCGTAACTAGGATTTGGGATTCTAAGCATGGTGGCTCTATTGATGATTTTTGCGGCTGCTTTGACTAAAATATAAATATCCTGGTCACGACCCGCTCGTACTTCACTTCCCGACTACAAATGACTTGCCTCTAGCCATACCCTTGTCGGCCTCGTTCCAACAACGCGTCAGCCCTTGTTTCCTCTCTCTCTCCCTCTCTCTCTCTCCATCTCCGTGCGTTTTCTCTCTCTTTCTCTCTCTGTAAATTTTTTTCTAAAATATCGAAAAACTTATTTTTTCCTCTATAGCGGGCCTTGGTGGATCTGAGAGTCTATGGAGGGAAATAATATTGTTGTAGTAGCAGTGAGGAGGGAAGAGTGAAGGAGTGGTATTTGGGAACCCTCGTCTTGAAGACGTGAAGGTGGTTAAGGAAAGTGTACAAGCTTTAGATCCTGGATATCCTACTTTCTTGAGCTCTCTTTCTGATTAGAGAAAAGGGAGGTGAGCCCGGGTTAGAGGAGGTGAAAGGTGATGGTCTTTATTACATTGGATTCGAATCCAACGAGCTATTTTCCCAAACCAGCGAGCCAGCCAACCAACCAGCCAAGGAGTCAGAACTAGTATTTCTCCATGGTACGCCCTCCAGCACACACATAGACGCACACACACACAACACTCAGAGAAGGAGTCGAAATGAAGAGAAGAGTAGAAAGCGGGAAAGAGCCTCCCTCCCACTACTACTAACATAAGTTTTCCGAGGTACACGGGTTTTAGTTGGGCATGTAGCTTTGGTGTTGGTGTATGGATGCATGTATGCACGTGTCCATATGTACGAGGGTACCGTGCCTAGTCCGGGCGGAGCGTGTGTGTGTGTGTGTGTGTGTGTGTGTCTGTACTAAGGGAAAATCCGAAACTAATGAAAGTTGGGCACCGGAGGAAAGTTGACTACGGTCTTTGCTCAACGTTTGCATAATAGTGGTTGTGAGTGCGTACATACATGTATATGTATCTATGCTTACAAGGATTCAAGTCGATAGTGGGTTCTGTGTATACATAGAGAGAAGGGAGGGATACAGACTCTATGACTTCTATAGATTTCTTCAGACTTGTACTATTGATCCTACAGAGTTGTGGAGAAGAAGCGAAAGAGGAGGAGGAGGAGGAAGGGCAGAAGAAGAAGCAGAAGAAGAAGAAGTAAAGGAAAAGAAATAGCTAGAGGAGGTGGAGAGTAATGAGATTGACGTTTTTTTGGGACACGTTATTATGTGAGTTGGTAGTTGAACTGTAGGATTTTCCCTCCTTTTGGAATTTCACTATCAATAACTTCGTAAAAGGATTGAGTGCTACGGATATTCATCAGTAATAGTAGTACTACTGTAGTGTAGAAGATGTGGAATTGGGGGAAAATTCTCCATATAATTCCAATCTTCTTGCTTGAGTTAAATGAGGCTAGAACTGATTTCTGTGAGATCCTCCTCCCCCTCCGTCTAGATTTGGGATGAGGGGTCAAAATGAAGGTATTTCCGTGCATTTCTGCTCCATACAATATTTTCTAGCCAGTTGAAGGGGTTTGCTAGCGGTGGTGAAAGGATTTAACATTTTACGTCCACCAGAGGAATGTTTGGATAATAATCGTAATGGCGGGGAGGAAAAATATAAGGATGGCATAAAGGAAAGGGTTCGTTTAGCAGTGGTTGTATCCTTATGAGTGCACGCGTGGGGTTCGTGTATGTGTGTGTGTGTTTGTGCACGTGCCTGAGGTGGAGGTGGAAAATTACTTAAAATTTTCAGGAACCACTAACCCCCTCCCACCTGACTCATCGTTATTTACCCTAATCTGGTCAGAGGGGGGAAATCTGAGGGAATTTTTAGTGTTTGGCTAACAATGTGAGTGTGTGTGGTGGTGAGAGTGGTGGTCGGAGTGAGTGTTTTGCTTGGGACTGGGCGAGCGTAAAAATTTCATAAAAGCTTTTAAAAAAATTAGTTTCCCCCTTCTCCCCCTTCCCTTCCCGCTCTGTTCTCATTGATGTCCACGGTGAGGGTTATATGTGGGAAATGGGAGCCCTTTTTAAGGAAATTATGCGTACATGCACTCACATAGTTATACATATTATATATATAAATGTACATATGTAGGGAAGAGTAGATGTGGAACGGGAAGGTAAATACTTTTTATGCGGACATTACGCCCGCGCTTAGGTTTCACTACGTTGTCTCGCGTTCCCGTCTAAATTGACTCTGTTTTGTGGGCATGTGTGCTTTATTTGCCAGTGTGTGTGTGTGTGTGTGTGTATGGTAGGAAAGTAAGGTCTGTACTCCATGGCTTATGTTATGAGAACATGTAGAGCGGGGATAATTTTGGATAAATATATATTTCCGGTCTCGTTCTTGGAGCCGGTGGAGCAAATGATAAGGGCACCCTTAAATACACACGCTCCCACTCACATGTACACTTGAGAATAAGAGGTGTTGACAAATTGAACTTCGTTCTTCTACAAAATCTTCCTCTCATAAAGAACACACACTCTTGCAGTCACACGCGCATAAGCACACACATCTGCACTCCCAAAGACCTTATGAAATACTGGCGACCTGGCTTTAAAAAATAGATACAGATATGCATGTGTGCCTACCACTCCACAGATAGATTTGTAACATTGGACAGTAACTGGAGTGAGAGTGAGGGACCGCTGTTACGTGTGGCTTGTTGTGGTCAGTAATCAGGCCACTTGTTTGCTCATCTTGAGAGATGTGAGGGTTGAGGAGTTTGTGTGTAGGCGTGTGTGTGTATGCCCGCAGTTGGTTGTGGCCTTACGTAAATAAATTAATAGAGCTCTGTCATTATTTATAAAGGCTCTCAGGTTTGAATCGCCCACTTCACCCGGGCTCCCACCACCACCACCATATCTTCTAAATCTTGAGTCAATATAGGCTCTTCGAGTGAGACTGAGTTTCCTAACTTGTGTGTGCCTGTCCATGTAGCCATGCTTTTGGGACAACAAGAGAGCGAAAGACCGACTGGATGAGTGACTGGGCACAAGGTGTAAAGGGAAGAGAGAGAGAGAGAGAGAGAGAGAAGTAGAGCTGTAGACTCGTGAGTGGTCGACGGAGTGAAAGTGTGTCGCTACATGGTCGGTTAATTGGAAAGGTAGTCGTAGTAGTAGTAGTAGGCAAGCACACGCATGTGGGAAGTTAAGTAGGAAAGTTTTGTTGGACAGCTGACATGTGTGTGTGTGCGCCATATGTACGTGTGCGTGTAGGTCCATCTCTGCACGTATGTGTGTGCGTGACGGGTGGAATTGTACGAAAAAGGATGGAGGATAGACTCTCTGTAGTGGTAGTAGTAGAGAAAGGGCGGGAGATTTGTTAAATTGCTAAAGTTTTTGACTTTTATGAGGGAAAAGACAGCTCGGGGTACAAAGTTGATGTGAATGTGAATGTGGATCAATTAAGTGCGGAGCCGAGTCTATTTGATCAAGTGGCTCCGGTTTAGGGAGCCGCAGAATATCGTCACGTATATATGTACGCATCCATGTATACGTGCGTCTGGACCCCATGTCAGTCGCTGACAAAGTGAGGTGTGTGCCATCCATTGAGAATCATAGGTGCATACTTAGTTGCTATATCTTTTTACGTTTGTACATCTGTATTGGACGGTAGCATGCATGGGATTTACCCTTGTACGTTTGAAGAGGAAGGAAGATTTAAATTTAATCGCCATTACCGTTCCATACACATTAAGCCTTCTTTCCTTTCCGGTATAGGGATCTTCCTCGAGTTTTTTTCTACCCGTGCACAAGAATTTTGTCCCCCAACTTTTTAAACGACAGGAGTTTGGTTATATATGAGGGAGCGGGAGAGAGACACAGTTTGCCAGATAGTTACTATATAGCAGTAATGGTGCTGGTTCCTGTCTAGCCGGCTCACTAGCTGGCTGGCGGAGGAGGAGAAAAAAGTAGTGGTGGCGGTCGTGGTGGAAGAAGTGTATAGTGTAGCAGGGGAGAGAGAGAAGACGCTTTTCCAAGTGTCGTTTTCCGTCTCTTCCCGCATTCTTTTCTTCTGCTCGATTTTCTGGGCTGAACTCCTCCGCGTATTGATTTTGTGAAGAAATACCGCCCACTGTGTTGGTCCCTGCCCGTACATACTGGCTTCTCTCCCGCTCTCTCTCACTCTTCTATCCCACCCATATTATGTTACTCTATATATTTGAAGGGAAGATAGGCTTTCCTCCCTACCGCTACACTATCCTCCGGTCTCCACACACACACACACACACACACACACACACACACACACACACACACACACACACACACACACACTCCCTACCGCTACACTATCCTCCGGTCTCCACACACACACACACACACACACACACACACGACACACTTCTCCCCGCATGGTATCTTCCCAGAGAGTGTGGGAAGAGATCCTCTCTAATGTCCGCCGCCATGGAAGTTGGTCTTGGTGGAAAATTTAGAGGAAAGAGAGAGAGAGCGCGCGAGGGAGTCTGTTGGGGAAAATGTATCAGCGTAGGATAGTATGTGGTGTTGCCTAAAATTTACAACTCTCCTGCTTTCTCCCAACAACTTTCTCTATCCCACAGCTCAAGTACGTGAATACAGGGAGGGAGTGTGCACGTATGTAATGGTGTGGGTGTGGATGTGTGTGTGTGTAGGTTGACTCCGAGAATGGGGACAAGTTCCTCTTGTTTGTTGTTATATGTTATTCCTATCAAAGTCTTCCAGCCTTTGCCTTGGCATAGGGCCCTGGTAGATGTCCCCTGTGTGATATCCTAGCTGGTTACGTATATCTATATTGCATGTATACACATTTATACACGCGGACATAACTACGGAGTAAATTTTAATTTTCACCCTCTTACAGCCAAGCCTTCCTTCCCTCCCTGGAGGCATTAGTATAAACGGTGTAATCCCACTCGAACTAGTTCTGGCTGTAGCATGCCCCCGCCGTTTTTTCCCCGTATCATTTGTAACGTCGTCATCATCCTCGTCTGAGAAGGCCTGATTATTTAACGGAGGGCCATAGGACTGAGAGAGTGGGCTCAGAGGGGAGAGAGAAAGAGTAGAGGAATATTAGTGGGATTACGGGCGAGGGTATGGGCTGGAAATAGTGGTGGAGAATAGTAGTAGCAGTATTCATAGTAGTTATAGTCGTGGTAGTAGTAAGTGTTGTATGTAGGTGGAAACTTGTCCTGGAGATTCTTAATATGGCGTAAGCTTAAGGGGAATGTAAAGGCGTAGGCGAAAAGGAGGAGGAGAGTTACGGAGAGGTTGGTTGGTGCCCTCAAAAGGCATTACTTTCCCCTCACTCCCTTTCTCTTTCTCTGTGTCTACGTTTCTCCTGTTTTTAGACTCGCAGATTAGCGAACTTGTTCCTGTTCTCCTTGATTTTATTCGTGAGAGTGAGAAAAAGTTTCCGAGTTTCCATCCTTCCTCACCCACCGACCTCGTCGCCCTCATTCTCCTTCGCATGGGTTCATCTCTTGTTCCTGTACTTTGAGAAGTCCTCTCTCCTTTTCTTCTTGTGGCTTGTTTGCAAGTTATCGAATTATGGGGAGAAGGGGGAGGTGGAGCGGGCGGTGTTGGTGGTGGAGGAAGTAGTAGAAACTGGAGGGGAAGAAATTATCGAAAGTAATTTGTATTCCGAGTTTTTATCGTACATTTCCCCCTTTACTCCTCTCCGGGTTATTGGCTCTCCCTGGTTAACTCCGTCCGTCTCACACACTTGCCCTTTCTCTCTCGCGCGCGCTCTCTCTCTCTCTCTCGGGCTTTTTAGGTTGAGTGAGCTTTGGTTGGGGTCGTTGGGCGGTTCGCCGCTGGAGTACATGCGAAAACTTTATGTGTCCCAATTGTGAGGACATGTTAATGTGGGTGTGTGTTGGAGAACCAGGGGGATTTTTCTCGTCCCCTTTTTTTCCTGGCGACTCAATGACTCCATATTTCTTTTGTAATGAAGACGGAGAAAGTCGGGAGAGGATTGGTCTTCCCTTGCTCTTCTTCATCATCTTCCTCCTCCTCCTCCTCCTCCTCTACTTCTTCTGAATTCAGTTGGCGGGGCCTCACTCTCTATCAAAGTGACTACACTGTACGGCTGCAGAGACTGACGGACGGAGAGATTCCGGGGTCTGGTGTGCTGCAGTGGTGGTGGTAGTAATAGTAGTAGTAGTAGTTTCTTCATCTTGTACTCGGTCATCCATGTTGGTCGTCTATATTCATTTAAGGCACACAAGGTCAACCACATGCCGAGCTTGTTTGTCAGGGAATGGGGAAGAGAGGGAGGAAGAACTGTGTGTAGTCGGCCGCCGAGCTTGACTCGCCATATATTTTACTCACTGACTCGAGTGCGTGGTAGAGTAAATGAAGGCGAGATGGATTTCCCCCTCTTTTCATCCGGAGAAGTATGAGGAGCCGCTACTACTGCCATTTTCCCTATAACTTCGTAGACTTCTCTATCTTTCCCCTCCTCTCCCCGCGCAATTTCCAAGTGTCAAGTCCATGTGAGCCAACATATATACATGTATAAATGTATATGTTTATATGCATATATAGATGTCTATATGCACGGTTCATTCCGGTGAATACAATGAAATCACTGCACCATGAGAATAGAGGGAATTCATTCCCACTCTAAATATTCCCTTTGAAAAAAAGAGAAATGAGATAGGCAGGCAGACACACACACACACACACACACACACACACACACACA
>VYYI01001275.1:0-20673 GCA_021029175.1 Bilobella aurantiaca
TTGTAAGTGCTTGGTGTACTCAAGCAACCCACAACAGGCAGAAAGTTGTGACAACTCGCATCAGCAGCAAAAACTGTTGATGCGTTTTCGGTGGGGAAACGCCATAAGGAAGGGCCGAGCAGGATCTGAGAGCGATGACGTTGATGATGAGTAATCCATGCAAATTCTCCTTAAAACTCGCTCAACCAATCACATCCTCTAATTCAGCTTGTCCGTCATCCTATCTCACTCAGGCCCACCTTCCTCCCTTCCAACAATTGCATTCAGAGGCCAAATTCATTGTTGTCTCAAACCCAAAGTTCAATAAGTCCGGTTGGTGTCTCTTGACCAGAACACTAGAACCCTCCATCTTTCTCCGCATTTTCCACATTTTACATCTTGTAATGAGGAAGAGCGCACTTTAAATGGTGGAGTTCGAGGCCAAATCTCCGTGTCTCTCAACCCTTCTCCCCGGAATCCCCACTCAGGATTCCTAAGTCTTAAATCGTCACCCAAATCCGCAAGATTTGTTGATCATATCTTAATTTGACATCGATCTTTCACGTGCCTCACCTCACTGCCGGGTGACTGGTCTCGCTTTTCCTCAAAAGTTGAAAGAAGCGATGACAAAATTGTGAGTTTGCGAAAAAGGACTTGGAATTTAGATTTGGTTTCTTTGTGCGTGCGGCGGCGGCAGGGGCATCCGTGAATATTTTGCAAGTCCTTTTTGCAAATGCTGAAGGAAAGGGATGGATTTAGAGTATGATTCAATTCTTTCTGTGTTGAGAGTGAAGTGATTTCTTGGAATTGGCCTATGAGACATCAACACTTTGCAAGAACCTTCAGTCGCTCCATCCATATTCTTTTATTTCACAGCCACAAACAAAGGGTTCCACTCCAGAATCTACCCACTTTCTCGCCCCTTCAAATTAATTATTTTAATTTGATCCCTCACGGGGAAACAGCATTCTAGAGGACCAGCCTCAAAGAATTTCAGTTTTTATTTTGTAAATCGTTCTATTTTCTTTAACTAGTGGAGCCCTCAATGCTCATATCTCTTCGCAGCATCCTCAACAGCCATCTTATGACTGCACAACTTGCGGAAAGACCTTTAAGGAAAGGTCCAATTTAAGTGCCCACAACACAATCGTCCATGCTCTCAACCCAAGAGTTTTCAAATGCGAGTTCTGCGTCTCCGCTTTCTCCAAAAAAGTAAACTTGAACTATCACCGCAAGAGAAAGCATTCCCAGGCGGCGCCTTCCGATACTCAAAGCCCTTGTGCAATGGAGGCCAAAAACAATGGGAATGGAGTTCATGCTTACGCTCCACCAACAGCCCCTTGTCATATTGTAGTCAAATCTGAGCCTTTAGAATTCCAGCCAGAAGAAGTACTCGGTGATGGGCATGACGGACGCGCCACAACGCCTGCAGGGCTTCCAGTGGCAGGCCAAAACGTTCCGTCACAAGGGTCAGAGGGTACTTTAAGACAGGAGTCGGAAGAAAAAGGCGCAACTCCCACTGGGCCCAATGCAAGAGCCGAAGGTGACTTTAAATGTCAATTTTGTGGTCGTGGTTTTCTGTTTCGAAATAGTAAGTTAATTAAAATTCTAAAGGAGTTTCAGTAGCATTAGCATTAAAAAAAATTGTGTATAGCAGCCATTATTGGGCTTTCTAACCTTTTCTTATTCGATTGTTTTTTTTTTTTCAAATTCCAATTTTTGCTTTGAAAGCATGTGTGACTTAATATTGATTTCTGCATTTTAAAGATCTAAAGTGTCATTTACGGACGCATATTCGAGACAAGAAGTACACCTGCAGCATTTGTGAAAAGTCCTTCATCTACAAGGAGTCTCTAAAGAATCACATGCTTCTTCACTCTAATGAACTTCCCTACCAGTGTGATATTTGCATGAAAAAGGTAGGCCCATTTTAAACGAACTAGACTTGGGTACTTGAGCATGAAATTAATTTGATTTGGGTATTTTCCAACAACATCTCACATATTTAGTGCGGTGTTGGCATCAAAATTAAAAACTCTTGTAGTAAATATTGTATACTGGCTTAAACAAGTTTTAGCAATATTACATGAACGTCATATTAATGTCATGTGTTTCTTAGTTTCGAGATCGGTCTAATCGAAGAAAGCATGTGAAAAATGTTCACAAATTCCTAATAGCGGGAAACACTGCCCCTGGACATGGCGCGACAGAAAATTGTGAAAGCGCTTCTAGAGCGTCAAATCCCAAAACTGGAGCTTCGTCAGAACCAAAACGGAGAAAGCGAGCCCCAGCGAAAAAGAAGGCTGAGTTTCAACCGCCAAGCCCCTCCCCTCCTAGGGGAGGAGTCATCGTAAGTCCGCCCAAACCTCCATCTCCTGTCTATCCAAGCGTTGCCGGAGTCAAGTCTCAGACACCGTCTCCACCAAGGCAGGAAACCTACTCAGACGCAGCTCACATGCATCAACACTATCAGCTCTCAGCGCCCATGACTCATCCCAATGTAATTGTCTACTCAAAAGTCAAAGTTGAACCGGAAGGGAACTACATTGAGACTAGATCAGAACAAGGGAGTGACACTCAGCCTCTCATCAACCCCGTCACCCAGCGGCAGCAGTACTACGAATCTTACGAACAACATCAAGGCCAAGGCATGGAGACTTATGTGGGACACATCACTTCCCCCCAGTCCATTTCCCCCGAAAGAAACACTTCATATGACTCACCGGTCTCGCCCTACGGCCTCAACATGTCAACCCTTCCGTCAGAAAGACACAGGATTAATGTCACGAGCCACCATGCAGCCACGCACATTTCACTGCAAGAATACTCCCACCCCCACTCACCAGCACTCCTCTACTCTTCTCCTCTGATGAGCATGGGTGACGGTGGCTCTGGCTACCATCCATATTGGATCCCACCGTCACAAGCCGCCGACCAAAATGAAGCGCCACGGCCGTACTACTCTCCCGTCCCAATCCCAACGGTTACCGAAGGAAGCCTACTCAACCCTCAAACAACCTACGCCAATGCCGCGCAGCAACCGCCTTCAACGCAACCCTCTCAAGGGCCTCCTCAGCAGCACAATTACTTCTACACAGACTTGGCACAGTTCGACTTGAGTCACCTATAAAGTTATTTGACCTTTTGAAAATGCCAATATTTAAATTAGCTCCTTCCTTTGTGATTTAGTCAAGTGCCTTTCCAGACGCCAAGAAAACGGCGCGTTCTTTACTTCTAATTGCTGCAATAGCCTATAGGACTTTTATATATGATCAGCACAAAACCCGAGGCAAGTTAATCTAAAATCTCCAATTTCAATTTCATCTCCAATTTTGGTAGAAACTTTTCAGTTTGTATTTTAGTTACTTTTGTTATAATAATTCGTGATCAGACCCTTCCATTTGGAATTAATCAAATGACACTTCCAGAATATGACAATGTCATTATATGTTGTTTTCGTCTTGGTTGTTAGTGGCATATCCAGATAATTCAGAAAGTTTTGTAGTCTATAGTTTTTCGTTTTCCCCAAGTATAGATAATTTACGTAGTCACTCATTTGGATCTTGATAATCAAGAGTTTAGATAGTAAGCAAGAGATTCTTGAGATATTTTGTATCTAATTCATTATGGAAATTAAGCACTAAAAGTAAGATTTTATCTCATTTGTGAACTTGTGATCCGAGTCAAGTCACTCATACAGCACTACTTAAACTTGGAAATGTTGCTCACTCTTCCTTTAGTTGACTCTTTTTCAGAGGGATTAACAATCTCATTTTCATATTTTAATTATTGCCATTTTATAGAGCTACACAAAACCTAGTTTGTCAAATGGAATCTCAGCAAATGAAATATATCTTCAATAAATAAGTTTACACAAACAAAATCGTGTGGACGAGAAAATGACAGTTATAAAAAACTTATTTATTTTCAAACTACACTACTCAAAAAGTTGTTCAATTTGGTGTTAATTTTAGAAATTCTGAAAATCTAAAATAGAAGAGGCAGGCGGTAGTATTCCAAAGTGTAAACTTTGGAAGCGCCAGAGCTGTTGAGAATATTTTTGTGAAAATTTCGTTTCAAAGATAAATCTATATTTAGAACGACAATTTCTGTCTAAAAGTATCTAACAGTGAATAGATAAAAACAATAAAATGACAAAAGAAACAAAGATACAAAGAAGCGTATTCAGTCTTTTAGAGTCTAGCGCTGAAATACTCCCACTGAGCGAATATTTTTTGAAGGTTAGCATTCGAACGGATTTCGTTCAACGATTGAGGAGACAGTTCCATCGCGATGCTGGTAAAGTTGGAGTTTAGCGGATTTTTGCTAATGAGAAAGGCGGAGCAAGCGTCGCTTACAGAATTTCCAGGCACTCCAAAATCAAGGATGGTTTCCTTGCGCTCATTTTCGATAGAAAAAAGAAACTGGTGTTTCTTGGGAGCTTGAGTCGCCATTTCTACGAGAACTTCAACAACATCCATCTGCTCCTTGAGCACTTCGTCCTCTGCGCTATTCAATATCTTGCTTTTGAGACTGGAGAGAGCAATGTGGAGGGGCGTGTTCCCTGCATTGTCAACAGCGAGAATGTCCACGTTTACTCGGCTTGGCTCACCTGAAGCAATTACAATTTCATTTCATTTGGACAATATGAATAATCCAACAACTAATAAAACTCAAGGTTATAAATCTTACGTTTAGGATCCCAACACTTCAAGAATAAAAGTTTCACAGCGTCCAACCTTCCATTTTGAGCCGCATCATGAAGACAAGTATTGCCATTATTGTCGGTGGTGTTGATGTCACCGTCAATTGCTCCTTCTGGGTTTAGCAATTTGTCCAGGAGATTCTCCAGATACGCCAAGTGGGTCTCCCAAGCCACTTTACGTCGTGACTGAACCTTGGACGTTGGAGCAGGACGAGAAGCGCAGGCTCGATGGAAGTTTGTTTCTCCTTTGCAATTTGTGTCTGTCCTTGAACCATGATCATAGTCCATTTGAACTCGCTGAAGCACAAGGGGACTCTCCGTAATTTCCTTCTGTAAAAAAAATTGAACGTACCTCATTTATCTCTATTCTAACTGAAATCAAAGTTATGAACAGATGAATCCCCTTACGAAAAGTTGATCAAGTCGAAGATCAGTAACTGGATGCGTGGAGTCTTTAATCTCTCTGAAGAATTCAAGGAGAATTCTCTGACAGATCCCTTTACCAATGCTAGCACATCTAATTTTCTGAATCAAGCAAAGACCCCAGTCCGTCCGTTTATCTGTTAACAAAATAAAAATGATAAAAATCTAATTCAACCTGAAATTAGTCCCAAGCATACCAATACGCTGACGCTGCTCAATAACATTCCAAACGTGTTGCATAATCTCCTTGTCACGGCAGTACAAACGCCTCGCATTTTGAAACTTGCAAAAGTGCTCAGCAGCCAAATTGAAGACTCTCTGGGGGGAAAAAATGACAAAAACGTGACAACCACCAACTTTGATGGGGGGAAACAGCGTAGAATTACGATCTAAAATTGTACCATCAAGATGTCAAACTGCTTGGGACAGCACTCAAAATAGAAGACACGTTCAATCAGATTTCTGAAGTTGAGATCAGGTGTTCGCTGCAGCGTTGGAGTGTCCATTGAGCTTCCTTGAAACAAGGAAGCGATGAAAGGAAAGCTGAGCTTCAATGCAGCCCTCTTGTACTCCTCGTAGGTACTTTCCATGAATTTGACAAGAGTGTCCACAAGCTTTAGTGCATCATCCTCCTTCGACCGTCGTCGGCTGTCCTCGTCCTTGACGCCCATTAAGTCCATGAAAATCAAGAAAAAGCAATTGTCCTTTTCTGGGCGGGATGTCTACAAAATAGATCCAAGCTATTTAATTGACAATAATCCAATGAATAGGCTCATTTGAATTTGAGCTCTTAATCGCCAAAAATCCTGATGAAACAGCCCTTACCTCTTCAAAGAGCAGTTGAAAAACTTGTAATAACTGAGAAATAACATCCAATCGCGCCTGCGCTGCTTCATCTTCACTTGCTTGGGCCAAGTTTTCAATTTTATTGGTAAAGTACTCGAATATCTTCTGCTCTGTTGATGGAGCCAGTTTAGGAGCATTTCTCTTAGAGAACTTGCTGCACCTTCCCAGAAGAAAAGCCAAGTATTTTGGTTCTAATTCAAATTCCAGACCATCTCCGCTTGAATCCATTGTACAACATGACTTAATAGAATCTCCGAATTCCTTGGTGAGTACTTTCTGTATACAAATATAGCAGATCACAAAATTTAAAAAGTTCGATTAGAAAAAGCGTGTTTATTGTAAGTCGCACTTACGACTAGCGGTTGCGGAATCCCCAAGTCAATGGATTTCCGTTTTGCTAAGCCCGGAGCGGCTTCGCCTGATGACGAATCATTGTAACTCGAACGCCGCTGAAGCATACGCTTCGCTTTCGGCTTGTTTTTAGCTGGAGGATCACAAGCAGATTTGGCGGTGACGGATGTCGTAACAGAGCAACTGGACACGCCAGCGGTATTTCCCAACAAAAGCTCATCGGGCTTTGGAATTGAAATCGGAGTTTCATTCTCTTGGTTTGAATTTCGACGGATTTTCTCTCCTTTATTATTTTCCTTTGGATCATAGTCTTCCAATTCCCAACTGCGGCCATCGACCTGCCACTTTTTGTAATCAGCAATGCGAGCCCGTGTTTCAGCAGGTGCAATCTGTATTCGTGGTGGAATCCCACCGGGACGTAGACAATTACAATTTTGTGTGTGTGGGAAACTATCTTTACTTTCCGTTCCAACTTGTTTCTTATTGACCTGATCAACGTTGAACTGTAGTTTTCTACAGACTGGATCGTTGCTCTTGGTAGATTCTTCCGGAGGCGGTGTAGTTTCTTGTAGAGCCCGTCTTTGCATTGGTGTTTTTGCTGGCGGTTGCAGTCGTGGAGTAACTGTCAATGTTGAAACGCTTTCATTCAGCTGAGACTTCGGAGGAGTTGAGAATACGCCATATGGATCTGGGCGTGGTGGCTGAATCGCTGCAGCATTTGTAACCTCAACTTCTTTGCCTCCATCACTGTGGATAACTGGATTAGATTTGTTTACTGGCAGGTCTCCGTTTGCCGAGCTAACGTCCTCGGTTGTTTTAATACTCTGTTCCTGTTTCGCTGACGCATCCAGTTTTGGAAAGTACTTGAATAAGGCTCCATCCTGCATTCCTGTGTTTGCAGCGGTTGGTTTTTTGCCTGATTTAGAATTTCCCGTTGACGCTGACTTTGCAGTCTGCTTCTTTACCGCTTGACGAACACTTCTAAATGGTTCGGGTGTTTTACCGCTTGAGTTATCTGTAGTTGGCGTCTGCGACGTGACGGATGTTGTCAGCAGTACTCCAGCGTCCAGTTCTCGTGAACGTTTAAGTGAAGATTCATCAGCAGCAATCGCCTTCCTCTTCTTCTGAGTACTCGGAAATATTGCGGCAATTGAAACTGTAGAGGAACTGCTGGCCGTCGGAGGTGTGCACAGAGACTCAATTGGTTTGATTCTAATGACAGGCGAAGCTCCCTGACTCAGACTGTTCTGCTCTGTGTCTGAATTCTCCCCAATAAAGCTCCAGTGGTCACTCATTTTGAAGTGAGCGATTCCTTCGGCTAATTTTGCTAAGTGTCAGCGTAACACTTCCTTGAGTTAATTATCGTCTATTTCGTTTGGCTTCTATGACTGATGGATACTTGGTAATTGGGGGGTGATGTTCTAACTGGTCCACAACGTGTCAACTTGTCATAGGTTAATTCTTTTCTCATTCTCCGCCTTCAACCCCCATTCAGTTGTAATTGAGCTTCAGCGAACTAGAAAGAGAGTTAAAAGGTAATTAATAGCCTTGATTACCGAAAACAATGACTAATCAAAGTACTCAATTAGTAAATAAGCCTACCTCTGCACGACCCAATTAACTAACTTCCTTAATTGTTTTACTTTGCGATTCGTGCGCAAAAATTTACATCTCTTTTCGTGTACACTCGAAAACACAAAACAAAACAAATTGAGATTGGAATCGACACAGGATCAAGGTTGGCGCCAGTGGGCGTTTCCCAAGCCAAGTCATAACCCTTACACACACCAAAACTAAACGCAATTAATTAAACTACCGTATTTCCTCGCGTATAAGACGCCCTCGCGTATAAGACGCACCCCCGGAAATTGTCTCAAAGGCTTTCGTGGCGCGAGAAGCTAGCTTTAAAAGGCTTTAGTACGCTGATAATCTTGTTTTTTTTTCAAATTGATGGTTTTAGTTTAATAACAGCCAAAAATAAGTTTTTGATCGTTGACTGAAATGAATCCCAAACCTAAATTGCTCAGGAAGTCGCAAACGGCAGAACTCAAGATAATTGTTGTCGAAAGAGCCACCGTAATTGGAAACAGAGCGGCAGCAAGAGAGTATAGAGTAAGCGAGGCAAGCGTTCGATTATGGAGAAAAATGAAACCTGTTTTGGTATTCCTCACAAATGGTGGTAACCGTAGAAAACCCACCTCAGCAACCGTATATGAGTGGGTTGTAAAAGCATGGAATAATATTACGGTTCCAACAATTAAAACCGGTTTTGCAAAAGCTGGATTGCATAGCTAAGATGGGGAAGAAGACAATTTGTATGATATTGCCCCTGAAATCTTGGAAAATAAATCCACTACGGACTCAGCGGAAGAAAGCGGCCCCCAAGTCGAAATAAAAATAGACGAAAAATAAAAAGATGACTTATTTGGGCGACGGATTTGATGAGCTTACACTAGATGAATAATGATTTTATTCTATTTTGGCGAGGAATTTAGAATAAATTTAGTTTTTCCAAAAAAATATTCAATTATTTTTGAAAAATGTCTGAAATTTCTCAGATAAGACGCGTCTTATACGCGAGGAAATACGGTAATTGATCTCATTTATTCAATCAAAGGCTACAATTACTTATTCAATTAATTGAAGATTAATCATGGTCAAGGCCCTTGACTCCCACATATCAGAATTCACGAAATGACAGCTCTACATGAACTTGTCATCAGCGTCGCCTCCCGACGTCATGGGAATCTCTGACCCTCCGTCCTTGACCTTCATGAGCGTGGATGGAAAGGCCCTTTTCTTGTGGGGACCCTTCGACCTGTTCCGGATTCCGTGCGAGAAGACCACTTTGTGGTAGTACCCTTCGTAGTAGAGTGTATGTCTCCACTGGGCCTTCAGGAAGCGATTCACGGCGTTTCTCCTCCCTTGGAACCTGATCTTGTGGTCAACGATTGATAGGATCCGAATGCGGGTGCAGCCAAGGCCCAGGATACAGCGCAGCCGACAAAAGTAGGCTGCAAAGTCTCTACACAAAAAGGGAATTAACGAATTGCTGTAAATTCAGCGATACGGAGTTTCTAAACTCAGTACTTAATTTCCACAGGTGATGGAACTAGTACTCGGGCAGCGATTAAACAGCGACAACCTTACGAATCGCTCAACGAGCAGTACTCCAAGTCGAGCTGCGTGAGTGACTTGGCACAGATCAGGAGGCGTGTCAATTGGCACGGAGATACGCCCACCCAGCCCAGCGACAAGCGCCTAAGGAGGAAGAGAGAAGCGATGCTTCGCAGCTCGTAGCTGCTCCCCATGAGCTCATCCTCCTTGCAAACCAATGTCAAGCGATTCAGCTCCTTGCATCGGCCGAAGACCGAGAGGTCAATGACATTGTCCCGAACATAGGTCCCCATCCCCACATTCCCTCGGTTGACATTGTGCAGCTGAAGTTCCTGGAGGGTGTCGGCCGATCTTGTCACGACGACAACGTACGGATTCCAGTTCTCTAGGATTCACGTTCATTAAACCGTGAAATCTGGAAAATTGCTAATTGTCGCTGAAGTTGGGTTCACATCTACCAGCTATCTTGAGGTTGAGATAAAGCGATTCCATTGAGGAGCTTCCCGTCAGGCACCCTGTCCAGTAGAAAGCAAACTTGTTAACGCTGATGAAAGCGCTGCTCAGGGCTGGAAAGACATTCCACGAAGAGACTGGAGCCACATATTCCTTGACGTGATTGCTCAAGAGCTTTGAGTCTGAAAGCAATAATAAAATGTAACTTTTTTCTACCCATGGATGGGCGTTAGTGTTAAAAGCACTAATCAGCGTCATTCGATTTTCAGGTCAATCCAATCTGATTGGCTGATTCTAACTGGAAACCGACCTGATACGGCAGAAGCCGAAGGTGCCATGGTGTCAATTGAGTAAAGAGAAGTTGATGAATGTGCTTCGAGTACCTCGCGCAGGTCATTTGAGCTCACTTTGGTCAGACGCTGATTGATGTCAATATGAAGCGTAATCAGCGTTGAAGCATTGTGATTGACAAATTCAGAAAGCATCGTGTGAAACGTTTTGAGGACTCTTTGTATTCCAGCGGCAGGACGTACAGTCACCTCCAGTCTCCGAACCCTGGCCCATTTGAGGTCTTGCGTGAAGAGTGAATGGAGCATGTCGCGCATGTGCGTGAAGTCGGCGGGTGAGAGGACAGGTGCGAGGACATGGAGATGTGTCAGCGTGGGAAATGCTCCGACGGCGAAGCCACGGAAGGGTTGAGCCACTGGGAAAAAGGAGATTCGATGGTGGAGCAGATGGTGGCTGAAGTGGATGGAGAGGAAGGCAAGGTTCTGGACGGACTCGAAGAGGTAGCAAGCGTACTTGACGCTGATGTCTCCAAGGATTTCCAACTTGCGCAGAAGTATCGGATGTAGAAGGAACTTTATGAACTTGCTTCTCTCCGAACCCAGCCTTTTGATACGAAGGTGCTAGAAGGTCAAAGGTCACGAAAAAAAAAGTAAGGTCAAGAAACCAGAGCGCTGCTCCAGAACTACCTGGAATCCGACCTTCGATGCCAAAGCATCGAAGCTAGGCTTGCTGTCATCGATGTTCAGTACCAGTCCCACGTTGTGGTCAATTTCAGTCTTGATCCGTAAACAAGTGAGACGAAGCCGAAGAAGCGATTCGAGGGACAATCGCTTCCAAATTTCAATTCGGGCCTGGAAGTCAAAAACGCTTCATCTCAGCTAATTAGAATTCCCCAATCGTCGCAGCGATTTCTTACCTTAGCTTCCATTTGCAGTAACAGCGATATCTGGGAAATTCCAAGTCGAACGACTTGCTGCTTCTCGCCACTTCCATGGCGGGTTCCTTTCTTCTTACCCCCTCTTGGCACAAGCGATATTTTGGGACTCATTACGTACTCATAAACGATCGAAGCGTTTTTCTAAACAGTTGTTTGAACAAGAAATTCGTTTCGAAGAGCAGCGAGTTTTTAAATCAGGGTCAAATGAAAGGCATCAGCAATTTGTTCTCTAGTCACAGCCACACTTTTATTTGGAGGAAGCAGAGTAGAACGTTTTGAAATTATAGCTTTTGAAATTGTTAAATTATACAAGTGACATGTTTGTAGCCATACTATTTTAGAAAATAGTAAACGATGAGTAAACTTTTATACTCAAAGTAAACTTCGTAGCGATTATTGGTCTTTTGAATGAAACTAATTAATATAATATATAATTTATAAGTGATAATAATAGGATACAGATTTGAAGAACCAATTAGAACTCTGAAAGCAACCTTAACATACGCCCTTAGAAAAATCCTTGACTGATGAGTCGAGAAAACGTTATTCACCATTTTTGCAATCGCTTTCAATTGACAGAAGGCTCGATTGGAGAAATGGCAGACTTCTCATATTTTTTAGTTATTTCTTTAGTTTGCGCTTTGCGGTAATTACACATTAAGTTAACAAGTCTTTAGAAAAACGACACGAAAATTCATCACAAAGGTCAAAATATCAGTCAAAAATCTTTAAAAGGTAAACATTAGCTCTCTTCTCATAAAATGGCACCTAAAGCAAATAACAGCGTAAGTACATAATCACCTCTCGCTCAGTATACCTAACAGTATTATTAACTTTAGGAAAGGTAATTCATAATTTTAACATTTTCAAATATAGCACGCTCATCCAAACAGAAAAGCAAGTAGGACATCCCTTAGTAATTCTTAATTTTGGAAACTGACAGGATGATAGTGATTTTCTATTCGGAACTTAATGCTGCGCTAAAATGAAATACAGAAGATCCTACGTCACATGTTCAAAAAAAAATGACAAGAGTTAGAGAAACGGAAAAGATGGAGGATAAATGATTTTGATAACATCGAGTAACTCCATGGTCTGATTAGTTAACTACTATTTTAGATTGAATTATGTTTTTCCTAATTTTAGAATTCGAATCCTTCACTTTGCATGGCTCCGCTGGGATCGAATTGGAATCCGCCAGTAGTGGAGTCTGGGAGTAAATTGGGATCTTCTTCTTGCTGAAAAAGTATTATGGAAAAAATTGAAGTTATAATAAGTATAGGTATAATTAAAATATAATACCAATCCATCAGCTGACGAATGACGACTTACCTCATCGGAGAAGTAGTTTTCAATGATGTCGTACGCAATTTTATAAATATCAATGTTCTCATGGTTCTGTAGAGCCTCGATCTTGTCTAGTCCTTCGCATTCCTCTATCATCGCACACACACGCTCCAATTCGTCTCCTGTCGCCATCTTCAAAATGTTGTGAATCCCGTCCAACACAACTTGAATTACCTGATGAACAAGAAAGAATATTCGGGAAGTAAAAAGTATGTCGTTGTTAAAGATTATTACTAAAATTATAATTCTAAAAATCAATTAATAAAAAATATAAATAATTAATAAAAGTTAATAAATTATAAAAAGTACCTGTGAATCTTTACAGCTGAGTAATTTACAAAACGGAGAAATCACTCTCTCTCGCACAAGAAAAATGACTTGCTCTTTATTTCCGCTAATCGTCATATTGCTAACGGCCCAGGCAGCTTCCTTTTGTGTTTGAAATTCACCCTACAAAAAGTAATAAATTAGGAACTTTCGCCAATTGTTTGCATTATTTTAATCAAACCTTCTCCAAGTGATTAATAATCAAAGGAATTAGGCCAGCATCAATTACTGCCTGCACTTGGGCATGGTTTCCGGCTGTGACGTTGGATAAGAACCAAACAGCTTCCTAAAAACGAAATAGTTTGTCCGCCCATTACCACAAGGTCAACTAATGAAGAAAGTTGTGAAAATTACCTTGCATATTTTCTCCTTTGCATGGTTCAGAAGTCCATGAAAGTGTGACAAGGCATCGCAGTTCAAAACTGCTTGGGTTTGCTCATCAGTCCCTGTGACAATGTTCCCCACAGCTCGCACTGCGGCTGTTTGAACCTTGACCTCACGATGGGAAAGTAAAGCAACAAGCTTTGGCAGAACTCCACTGTCAATTACCATCTGAATTTGTTCATTCCCTCCATCAGTCAAATAGCTAAGTGCCCAAACGGTGTCAACCAACACCTACAACAGATTTATGGGATTAATTAACTGATTGATTAGTAAATAGTAAGAAAATCACAAATTAGTGATTGATCAGAAATTGAAAACATTTCTTCTTACGCTGGTGTCATTGTGGTGGACGAGAACGTTGAGGGCAGGCAATATATCCCTTAAAGTCTGTGCAGGAGGCGGAGGGTCTTTGTTCCGACACAAATTAACAATAACCCACGTGACGTTGCGTAGAAACGTTATAGGGATGTCAGGTTGGATAAATTTTAGGAGTGGAGTTACCATGCCTAAGTTGATCACAAAATCACGCAGTACTGGACCATCTCCGATAATATTCCCTGTCAAGAAAACAATCATCATTTTAACTTATGCAAACTTTCGCTTGAAAGCAGTTTTTGGTCGATTAATATAATCGTGTACCGAGTGCCCAAACTGCCTGTTCACAAACGTTTTGATGCGGAGAGCTCAAGAGTCTGAGAAAGAGAGGAACAGCTCCAGCCTGTACCACGGCGTTAGTTTGCTGCGAAGAACCAGAAGCAATATTGGTGAGGGCCCAGGCTGCTTCAAATTGTAATGCAGGGCTAGATAGTCATAAATCAGTCATCAGTTCGTTCGTTTAGTTTAGTATTCGACTAGAAACGGGCCTACGTGTGATCGTACTTGAACATTTGACTTACTTTGTCGTTTCTTGGAGACAGTTGACTAAAACAGGAAGAATACCACACTCAATGAGGGGATCGATGGGAGGATTTCGATCCGAAGAAAGTAATTTCCGTACTGAGGTCACTGCTGGATATTGAATTGCTTCGTCAGGTGAGCTAGCTTGCTGAACTAAAAGGCTAAGTGTTTGTGGCGAAATCTGAAAGCGGAAAACGGAGGCTTAAAGTATAATTCTTTGAAGTACAACGGGCATTTGAAGTCAATTCAATAAGCGCACCATCTTATCGGAATCCTCATCGGGGACATCGACCACTGGAACATTTCGGCGCTTCAACAATGTTTCGTCACGTTTATTTTTCCGAAGTTCGACAGTGACCTCGTTCCGTCGCCGCCGCATCTCCTATATCAACGACAAAGGGAAATTAGTAAAAGTTTTTGTTTGGTATCGTTTAAAAAATGGAATCATAGCTTACGTCCTGGTCTTTTCCCTTGTTCTTGAAGCACTCCATTCTCGACTTGCCATCTCCAGACGGGCCAGACATCCTTCCTTCGTCAATACCAACAAATTACACGATTTCAATTAAATTACGTGGAGCCGAACCCTCTTGAGTTGAAAATTACGTTTTGCCGGATACTACCACCCAAATACAACTTGTACCTTACTAATTCGTTAATTGCGGTTGCTCAGCTCTCTTAATTAATTAATGTTAACAATTGCCAAGTTAGTCCACTCCAGGCAACACCTCGATAATTGACGGAAAATCTTAACGTGATATGAACGTGACGTGAGAACCCTGAGAAAAGAAAGATTGGGCAACGGAACAACTCGGAGGTCGGCGTTTCCCAGGCTAATTCAATTTAACAATGTCATCATGCCACTGTTTTCCTTATTATCATGCATATGAAACCAATTTACAAAAAAAAAATCTACCAATTTGATGTTGTATTTTATTGTGAATAGAAAAGAAGTGTA
The DNA here is from genome assembly GCA_021029175.1 of Bilobella aurantiaca. Classification (NCBI taxonomy): domain Eukaryota; kingdom Metazoa; phylum Arthropoda; class Collembola; order Poduromorpha; family Neanuridae; genus Bilobella; species Bilobella aurantiaca. Next base: position 15,010 of record VYYI01001275.1, read on the forward strand.
ACTCAGCACGTTATGTTAATAATAGCCTATTGTTTACTACGTGATTCCGAGCAAATAAAAGAAGCAAGAGAACAAACAAAATAATTTCCCAACAAACATAAGCTAAATAAAAGTTATGGATAGTACTCGCCTAAATTTGAATCTTGGATATAATTAAAAGGCAAGATTTCTAAAAAAAATTGCATTTATTTCATTGAATTAAGGTACAATAAAGAATATATTTTGCTTATAAATTACTCTTTATTTAGTAGTTTCTTCAGAATAACTTGTTGATGAAGCTGGTAGTACGCTATTAGTAGACTTTCTTATAAACACGTTGCATTCAGCAGGAACGGACGCTGTCACTCACGAACTTGAATTTGAGGAACAATAGTCTGGTGGCTGGTCACCAACAAATCTTACGATTTCACTTGAGCTGTGTTTCTCCTTGCCGACATGCGAGTGGCTGGCTTATTAAAGGAAGAAGGCAACGCAGAAGAGAGCTGTGATTGGTTGATCTCTCACTGGAGGACGCCACGGCTCTTTCTCTTGTCTTTACAACTTCCTTTTGATTAATCATGACATCATCCACCATCCACCAACGATTAACATACGCTAATTAAATTGACATAAACAAGGCCCTTTGCACCACTCCATGTCGAAATGTCAGTGTTAGCAGTTTTGTGAAGCACTGGTTGACTTGATGTCGGTGGAATTAAGTTTAAGTGGCTCCTTTCAAGGTCGCTCCCATTTCCATTGGAGTGGGAACAAGGAAGTAAACAAAGTCATCAATTATTCAAGGACATCCCCAACTGACGACAACTGATGGCTCAGACGCATTTAACAAATTAAATTGATGATTTAGGCAATCAATTAATGGAGCATCATTTACGCTTTAATTCCTATTGACATTAGCATCTTAAAATTTCACAATCACTTCGCAATCGCAATCCAATTCAAGCTTTCACTTCCTCCACTAAAAAGCATTCTTAAAAAAAGCTAAACAAGAGACAGCTGACGGCTGGAATCAATCAATTGATCCAAGAAGGGGAGTTTTATTCAATTGACGGCGTCAAGTTACTTAAAATAAAATCAAGCTTCAATTAATCAACAATTCATTGATCGTGATCCGTACTCGCAGCGTTTCAGCGATTTCGTGTCAGTGACTGCCAGCTAACAGGTAACTCAAACTAATAATAAATAGATTTTCATTCGACATGAGGCCTTTATATGGAAGGAAGTAAAACAATGTAAAGATAAACAACGTTTGGCAAAGAATTAGTAAACGTAAACAGTAAACAATGCTATTTTCCTTCTTGATTTGAGATGCTTTGTTACATTCCTTAGGTATCACAATCACAATGCTTGTGGCTTCTGTTATGTTATTGTTCGTATCAATGGGATGGAAAAGTTTGAGCTGATTAGCATAATTTATTAATATATGTTTATCAACCGTATAATTTATGCTTCTGCAGATATCCACCAAATTGAGAGAAATATTTCTATTCTAAATCAAAGTGGTTCTTGGTGTGGCTATGAGAGACGCTGATAATGAAGCTTGACTTCATCAATTACACGAGACGCTGAAATTGTTCCTGTGATAGTGCCTCCACGTCGAGAGGATGCGAGAGTATGAGTTGATGCACGTAACGACGTCCAATTTAGTTGACCCTCCACTCGAACATAACGAGCAGCTTAGGACAGACGAGGAATTCGTTGAGTTTGATTCAATTGCTCATCGCTTACCCACTGCTTCCTCAACGGTGATCATACGGGAGAAACAGTCCTTCCTTCATAGGCTGTCACACAATTTCACGATTACAAGGATCCTTGCATTGGGGTATTCGGGCATTGGCCTCGGTTCGAGGGGAAGACAAGGCCCTGACATGAAGCTCAAGCAGCGATGGATCCTCCTGGGATTCATTCTCATCTGCACTCTCCTCATTCTCCTCTTTTCATCACTCACATTCAGAAATTTTAAATTGACAACTCATCAACTGGGCATCACTTTGAATTTGGAAGAGCTGACAGATCGTGACAAGTGCCCAGCGTGCTTCGGAGTCAATTTGTGTCCAGCCATTTTCAACGGAGAGATTGAGTTAAACGACTGGAATAAGTTTGCGATGAGTCGTGTCGTCAACGTCAAGAATATATTCTACGCTACCTGGAAGGATGAGAACGGAGCTGAAAAACAGGTAAGGGCATACTTTAAAATTCATCATACATTTGTTCGATGGATTCAGATTTGCCAAATATTTCATTTGCAGGTAGTGCTGAAGAAGTTGGCTCATAATTCGGAACTCGAGAAGCTGGACAAGTCAATATGCGACCGGCATCATGGAACCGGACATGGACACTGCGACGTGTCTGAAACTGTTATTGACTTAATTGAGAAGTACAAATTGGAAAAGTTAAATTACGGTTCCGGTCCAGAATCGAACGCAATATCTCTCAACGGAGTCAGTATCGGCGAAGGCTCAGACTTGCTTCTTTGCCCCTCTCATCGAAAAACAGATTTTGTAGTGGAAGCTGGTCGAAAAAGTCTTAGAGGTCAACATCACGACACAATTCTGGCAAATATTTTTACTATGATTCTACTTAACCCAGAGCCACTGCTACTCCAAGTAAAAAGTCAACAAATCCATTGCATTACCCTTAAGTTATTTGTTTTAAATGTTTCCATTTCAATGTAGTCCTTTTCTCAAAGCGGTGGTTGGCCTTTCCCAGCCTATTATGGGGCGTGTAAGAAAACAACAGTTTTCATTTGCTGTAAGCGATTTTCTAAACTCAACGATACTCTCCAGGTGGACGCTTAATTGCTGAAGAGTACGTTGGAAGGAGGCTCACAACTTATGTTAACGAGCCCTTTCACGTGAGAGCATCCTTGGCGAAGCAATTGCTCGAGATGGCAATGAAATTTACCAACAATCCCACCAATTTCATACTGTACCTCACAGACCCAACTCCAGATAACTTTGCCGTCGACGAAAAGACTGGAGTTGTTCGTGCAATCGACCTGGAGAACCTAATGGTCGTTGACAAGGAGGAACTTTGGAGAAGTAAATATTCCACTTCCAATGTATTCCGATATGGCGATATTACATAAGCGCGCTTATGTTAGCAAACCATAACAGCTAAAACCAAGCTAAAAAATCAACAACCTTTGTAGGTGCAATTCCAGGAGGTGATAAACTTCTAGAATCTGAATCAAGTTCCTGTGGGAGGGATGGAAACGCTGAAAACCTCTGCTTCAGCTTCTCCTCTGAAGATTTGTGCAGCCGTCAACATACAGATCATAACCAGTACGCTGTTTGTGCCGTAAGTTATGTGATTATAGTCAACGAATGGTAATTAGTATTGATCAAATAAAATAGTAATAAAATAAATGTTGATTTATTTGTAAGGGTCTTCTGGCCGAGCGAGCCCTTGCCACTGAATTTCCAGATGGACTCCTCCATTCTCTTCCACCTGAATTCACCCTCAATCCCAAATTGAGTACATTCCAGGATGTGCTGATCAAATGCAAGGATCCCAAATTGGGTGATTCCAGTTTCCATTACGACCGACTACAGGCAGCTGACGAGCTGATTCACCAATTGGACCTTTACCTGAAGACGAAGGAGACGATGAGGCAGGAGAAGGAGCCATAACTTCTTCACTTCGTTTTGGTGCTTCTCAAGGAAACAGGAGCGGAGAAGCCTTTGGAGTTCCTTTGACATTTGCATTTATGCTTCTAGTCCCTCCTTACTCAACGTGCCAGATAATAGTTTGTATGGTTTCCCAAGCGGTATGACTAATTAAGACTTACATCAGTATTAATTTTTGCACAATTTCAATTTGCATTTCATTGAGACGTTCAGTTTTGCCACTTTTCAATTTTGAATTACTGCGTTGATGACAATAAATAATTGTTTTGAAGTTACAAAATTAAAGTTCGTCACATTTATTTTGTTTATAAAATTGACGAAAAAATGCTTTAGCTATTTGATATTCTTTAGAAAACTCGTATTTTTTCATAGAAGAAAAACGTTCGAAGATTTTTAAACTAAAACTTCGTGGAAGAAGTGGCGAAAAGCTAATTTCTTTAATAAAAAAAAATGATATCAGTACCCCAATAAGTTATTTTGTGCGTATCAATCATTGCTTCGCTGAAGTTGTTTATGCTGAAATTGCGGATTATCTGTAGGAGAAAGTTTGCTTTCTTTTGTGGCTTCTCCTCACATGAATGCGCCTATAAATGGAGAAAGCAACTTTCACTTCCCAAGCATTCGCTTTGTGAGCCCTTAACATGGTCCAAACGTTCAAAGTGTTCAAGAAGTCCTCTCCCAATGGCCAACTCACCCTCTACCTCGGCAAGAGGGACTTTGTCAACAACATCACCTCATCCGAACCCATTGGTAAGTCACCCAATTCCTAACTGAGATCCTCTAAGGGCCCTCCTCTCCCTTTGCAGATGGCGTCGTGGTAGTGGAGGATGGGTACTTGGACGCGCGCTTCGTCCAGGCCCAGCTCGTCTGCACCTTTCGCTACGGCAGGGAGGAGGATGAGGTGATGGGCCTCAACTTTGTCAAGGAAATGGTTCTCTGCTCCCAGCAAGTGGTTCCGAGGAATCACGACCTTAAGCCATCGCTTCTCCAGCAGCGATTGCTCAAGAAGCTCGAAGCAGGGAATCAGAAGGCCNCACCTTTCGCTACGGCAGGGAGGAGGATGAGGTGATGGGCCTCAACTTTGTCAAGGAAATGGTTCTCTGCTCCCAGCAAGTGGTTCCGAGGAATCACGACCTTAAGCCATCGCTTCTCCAGCAGCGATTGCTCAAGAAGCTCGAAGCAGGGAATCAGAAGGCCTACGCCTTCACGATGCAGTTTCCGGTCCATGCCCCGCCCTCAGTTACGCTTCACCCCGGACCCGATGACGTGGGAAGACCGTGCGGAGTCTCCTACGTGGGTACTTACCCCGGACCCGATGACGTGGGAAGACCGTGCGGAGTCTCCTACGCCATCAAGCTCTTCCCAGGAAACGATCCCAAGGAGAGGAGCCACAAGCGGTGAGATTCTGGTGTCTTTTTTAAGCAAAGCGTCATTTCGGAATCACGTGACTATTGTAAAATTGTGATTGGCTAATTTAGAACGACTGCGCAGTTGAGTATTCGTCGAATTCAGTACGCGCCTTCCAGCCCTGGAAGGCAGCCCTCGACCATCGTCAGGAAGGACTTTCTTCTGAGTCCAGGTCAACTCGAAATGGAAGCGACGCTGGACAAGCAGGTCAAAATGATTTAAAATCGCTTGTAAATGCCTTTCTCCAGTACATTGTGCTGGAAACGATTCTGCCAGACGGCGGAGCCTATATGCTCCTCCCTCTGAAAGGCGCTTTAAAAAATCACAAGTATTTGTGACTCGATGCATTAACCTCCCTTTTGTAGCTCTACCATCACGGTGAAAAGCTACAAGTGACCCTTACCATTCGGAACCACAGTAACAAAACGGTGAAAAAAATTCGAGCAGCGATTCTCCAGTGCATTGACGTCTGCATCTTCTCCAGTGGCCAGTACAAGGCCACCGTCATGTCTCTCGACACTCTGTAAGCTCAACTTCGAAACTGAACAAAACCCTTGTTTCAATTAATGAAAATTGAACTGTAATATACAGGGAAGGTTGCCCACTCCAGCCAGGATCTACTTTGAAGAAA
>VYYI01001276.1:0-20668 GCA_021029175.1 Bilobella aurantiaca
CTTTTTTCATATTAAAGATGTATCCAACCTGTACCTGCGAGCCCCGCTGACCTATCTACCTGCAACCTGCAAATTTACTATTCAAGGAATGATGTATCCACACAAACCTGCAGCTCACCTGCAAACCTGCGCAGGTTACCTGCAGAAACCTGTACAGTTCCCACCTCTGCTTCAAAGGAAGTTTATTCTCAAAAGTGTTGTCAAAACTAGCACTTTTTTTTGTTGAGCAAAACAAGAATTTATTGTAAGGTTGGAGATTCAAAATACAGCGTTGATATTTTGAAGGGTTTCATGAAGTATTGCGATTGACAAATGTTTTTTTTTATTATTTAGTAAAGCTGTTTTAGTAAACGCTTCAAGCAAAATTGCATGCATTGAATTGTCCAGTGGCCTTGAGATCCCTGGAAGCGTAGGATGGGTATTGTTTAAATTTTTAATGACTTCTATTATTCCTAATCGCTGAATCGGAAGCGAATTCAAGGTTTTTGTAAAAAATAATGCGTTGGTGGCTTTTGCTTTTTCATTCCGACCATCAGGCAAAACATGTGCATTTAGAGAAAAGATTTTCAGGTACTTTCCCCGAGCTTCCATTATTAAATAAACGTTTTTTTGAGAGTGAAAGGTTCCAGCGGGAAACGTCAAGTCCATGACACACTAGAGAAGAAAAGTGAGGCTTCCAGGTTGAAAACGAATTTCAGCGGTGTTGGCTGGAGAAGTTCTGTTTTTGATGTTAATGTAGTAGATGTCAGGTCGAGTGTTTGCCCTCTAAGATGGGATTGATTACATATGTTGAATGTTGAGCTTCGTCCATGCTTTCACCCTGGACATTTTTGAAGTTTCCATTTCTCAAGTGCTATTTTTTAGGCTCTGGAAGTGGATACTCAAATAAGTCGAAGAGCACTTTAATATTTCCGCCTTCCCACTCATCATCAACGACATTTTCAACCCTCCAGGAAGAAGAAAAAAGTTCTGGAGATTTCCAGGGTTACACCCTTTACTTTTTGAGGTCCTTCGAAACGTCTCTTAACAAGCTCATTACCAAAAGTTTTCGTTCCCAATACACCCAATTTCTCGCCTCACTTCTGCCTCTACGCAAATCGGGCCCTTATTCCAGTAACCTTTAGAAGCATGTTTTTCAAAGTTTTTTTTTTTAAGAAAATGCATAACCTGAAACTTTGGAGAGTCATGTGCTGCAAAGTTGGACAGCTTGGAAGGCTTTAGCAGAAGGTGAAAGCCGTTCTTGTCGTCGCGAGGTGTGGAACAATTTTAGCATTTCAAATGAGGGGCGCACACCTCGAAGGAGTGTTGGCTTTCCTTAATTTTGAAGTGGCTTCATTCTAATGAGTTCAATTACTTTGTGTCACACTTCCTCTCTGATTATGGAATTCATTAAGTGACTTCCCGTAACTAATGAATTCCGTATGCTAAATTCTGGAGCCCTTGAAACGAGCCTCATGTGTCCCTTAACCTAATGGTCCTCCTCTTCAATTCTGAACTTCAATGGAACTTCAACCTAACTTTCTCCTCGGAATATGGAAAAGAGAAAGCATGCTCCTCTGGAGCGAACTTTCTTGACAATTTGTTCCAATTTAATCTTTGGATCTTGACCTCATTTTGAAGGAGCGTCTCTCCCTGCGGAGAGGCTTAGGGAAGGGCCCTTTGTAGTGTCTGTTTGTAGAGGAAACGCATTTGGGAAGTTAGGTTGAGAATGAGGTTTCGGTGTAAGGTTTAGATTTAGGTTTTTTACTGGTAGGTGGTGACTATGTTTGTGGCTGGTAAATAATTGATGAAGAGGTCTTTTTCTGGGTCATCCTCTTTCCACCTGCCTTCTCCATGGAGACAGGCTTTCTCGCAGGTGAGATCGATGGAGAACGAGAGCTGGAGAGCGCAGCCACGAGGAGACTGTTCCAGGAACAGGGCTGGAGCTCGCCTGGAAACGCGCCTGGAAGAGAAGGAGAGTGAAAAATGTTGGAGGAAAGGGCAACTTTCTCCAAGTAGCCACCACACCAACAGGTTGAATCCACAGGTTGCAGAGTAGGAAGGAAGTCAGTCTTGGTCACACCATGTCAAAGGCAGGGCCCCCCTTCTCAACGGTCCTTGACACGAACCCTTTGGCAGGCGTCTATGAACTGGGCAAGTTCATTGGCTGCGCTGGGCCAGAGAACGCTTGGAAGATACACGAAGCGCTGAGGAGACAGGACGGGAAGGTGAGGAGACTATTGTCCTTACAAAAAGCACAAACAAGGGATCGCTGATTCTTCGATTTACGTAAAATAAGTTTCTTGTTTATATTCAAACAACAGCAGTGAAACAGTTTCAAAATTTTGATAAAATTCTCTTTCGAATCGAAGATGGATTGGTTTGGGAATTTCATCCGAAAGTGACATGTGTTCGCGAGATTGATTTGTTGTTTGGCTAAAAATAGCCTCTCTTCTTATTTATAATTTTTCCTAACCTAACCTTTCAAAACAAATCTTGCTACAATTAAACCTGCCATGGATTTTAGGCTTATGAGATGCAAACTTTTAACCATACTTTTATTTTTCTAAGAGTAGTTAAATTCGATTTTTTAAAAAAGAATTTCGCAAACTTTACGTTTAGTTACATTAGTTAGAACCATTCTCTTCTGCAAAGTCCTGCAGTGTTTTGAAATGTAATTATAACACTTACACTAATAAATATGAAAAATATGTGATTGGGAGGAATTGTTTCAAATTTTGTCAAACTCGAGTTAATTAGGGGACCAGTGGGAGCTTTTTTTTTTTAAATTGAAATGTTGCTTTTGCAGGAAGTTTCAATCTTTATTTTCGAGAAGCGATGTGCGGAAAAACTGCACAAGCCACGAAGGAAAGAAACAATTACAGAGATTTTGAGATCAAGTGTTCGCCAACTGGAGAGATTTCGACATCCTCGGATTCTACAGGTAGGTTTTCAATTAGCCGGAATTTTTAAGGCAGCTGCTTGAACTATGTTCTGTGGCATTGCCACCCTTAAGTTGACTTAGTTCCCAGAACACGCACAGTGGAAAAGCTAATTTAATTTTCATCTAAATGCTTTATTTACTCTAATTTACATGGTTGCATGTTCCCAGATAATTGCTCCGCCAGAGGAGTGTCCAGAAACTTTGGCTTTTGTCGCAGAGCCGATTCGAGGTAGCCTAAACAACGTGATAAACTGTAACTTTTTGGATATTGAGCTTAAATATGGATTTCTTCAGGTGAGAAAAAGAGAAAGTCACTTTCACTCAGCCAATAACAGACGTTCTCACGCTGGGAGTAAAGTGGCTTTTGGAAAATAAGCCTCTTTCGTCCTAAACCCTTTGATTGGTCCTTGATGCAAAGTATTTCTTTTTTTCATTGCAGATCACAGAGGCAATTCAATATTTGCACTACAACGCCCGTGTGATACATAGGAATATCTGTCCTTCCAGCATCTTGATCAATAAGAGGGGCGTTTGGAAGTTGTCAGGACTGGAATTCGTTGAGCGCTGCAATGACGACGAGACGCCAATACTCTCAATCGCTTGGACAAGTCGACTTCCCAAAATGGGCCAACCTGCCCTTGACTTTATTGGTAAGTCAATGAACGGGAGTACGAGCGCAAGGGAATCGATTCCCCTGCATAGTCCTCCAATTTTAGATTCTCTTTTCAAAATCAATTGAACCTTATTTATTCTAAATTGAAGCGCCATTTGTTAAGGGCCCGGAAGGCTAAAAGTCCTCTCTTTCATCTTAACCCGTAGAACTCCAGTCGCTCTCGCGATCTGGAAACATGTTAAATTCGATTTCGTAAAGTTTTTGCAATCTTGAACATTCCGAAACGTTTGAAGCCGATGATGCATTTTGTCAATATTTTGAGAGCAAACTGAAGTTACTCCTCGAATTCTACCATATCAAATCTTCATATTTCCCAAATTTTCATCTTATTTGTCTTGGTATTTCCTATTACGAGAGATTGTAAATAAAGGTTGCGAGGATCTTGGAACAAATATTTGTATTCCAGGGATTATATTCGAAACGATTTAGTTTCAACATTAAAATTTAGATTTTTTTAGTAGATTTAAGATTGGGTTGAAAATTTTAAAGAATCATGCTAATTTTCTTTTTTCAAATAAATTTTGCGAAGCTCCTGAGATTCAAAAGACCTCAACTTGCTCAACAGCCTCAGATTGTTTTAGCCTCGGCCTCGTCATTGGTGCCGTTTTTAATGGAGAGTCGCTGATTCAAGCGAATCATTCGAGCAGCAGTTATTTAAAACAAGTTGATCAGTTAGAAAGTCTGTTGCCCGGACTTCTGCCGAAAGTTCCCGTGCAGCTTCAGGAAGCACTGATTCGCTTGCTAAATAAGGATCCCCGGGCTCGGCCTAGCTCACAACTTTTGGCCCTTATCAAGTACTTTTCAGACCCTGCAGTACAGGCCCTTCAGTTTCTCGACGTGATTTCCATGAAGGATCCCTCCCAAAAGGCCTCTTTTTACCGGGGCCAACTCATGGACGTCATTGGAATGATCCCACGGGTAATGTACCCACTTTTCTAATAACAAACTTTTTCTCTAGATTGAGTTCCCCAATCGAACAGTATGTCCGACTCCACTTTCTCTTTTCTAAATTTTTTATTCGAAATTGCCTTAAGCGTTATTGCAGCGATGAGTTTCTGTTTGAACACAAAAGCTTGTCCTGAGAAATCTGCACAGAAACCCAACCCCTCCTCCTCCAGCATCCATTTCCACTTGCCATTCCAGCGTCAGGTGCAATTATTTCTAATGAGAAACTTTCTCTTTGTTATTCTTTGTGGATTTCACAATAGAAACTTTGGTTCTCGAACATTTGGCCCGCACTTCAAAATGAAATGAGGACGCAGGAAGTGCTGGCAGCCGTACTTCAACCCATTTTATTTTTAATTCGTGAAGCGACCCGCGAAGAACTCGATTTTATTTTGATGCCCAGTTTTCGTTTCGTGTTTTCACAACCCAAGTCAATTCAGGCGACGGTGACGCTGCTGGAGAATCTGAATGTGATTCTGGACAAGTCCCTGGACGACTCCCTTAAGGATGAGATTCTGCCAATGCTCTTCGCAGCCTTCGGTAGTTCGACCGTCCAAGTTCAGCAGGCAGCGCTCATCTGTGCCAGCCTAATCAGTGCTCACCTCGATGAGGGCAGCGTTCGGCGGATTATTATGCCCAAAACTAAAGTAATTTACCAAGGGTGCAACCAAGAGAATAGGCTAACGCTCTGTGTTCTCAAATGCATTGAGGCCAACCTGGACAAGCTGGATCGCTCACATATTGTCGACGAAGTGCTTCCAATCCTCTACGATGTTAAACTTTCGGATCCCGACGTTGTCATTGAAGTCGTTCGTAAGTTAAATATTTAACTAGGCTTCTCGCTAATACGCCTGCTACAGTTACAGAGAAAGAAAAGTCGAGAGAAATCGGGTGAAAGTAAGACTTTCCCTGGCATGTAATGCCTAGAGCGTATTTTTTTTCATTTCACTTTCACTTGTTTCCGACCGAAAGCCTTTGATGTTCGCAAAAGTGGTATTCCATTGTGTATTGATGACAGGGTGAATCGGCTTTTGTTTTATGAAAAACATATATCAATATTGAACCTCTTAATTCCCAATGATTGATCACTTGTGCTGCTGGTTTTGACGAAAGAGGAAGCGCTGCGGCTTTGGGCTCGTTAACATTGCAAAAGCGTTAGCAATTGAAAAAGTTTTCCAGCTACTTAAATCCTGCAATTTTCCTAAAATGCAGCGTAATTACTAGGGGTCTCTATAGTAAGAATTATAGTCACTTTAGGCTCGACTAGCCACAATTTTAATTCAGAATTCGCAAACTCTTGCCAACTAGAATTCACTCGAGGAGGCGGAGCGAGCTCTAACAAAAGGGAATTTTCTGAGAGTAAATATTATAAATTCGTTTGTTTTTCGTTGTTTTATATATTTCAAACTGGTAATTTTGAAAACTATTATTTTTATTAGTTGGTATTATTATGACAGGTTGACTTAAGTAGGTAATTTAAGTAATTATGCCCTTGTCAGAGACAGGTGTTTATAGAACGTCACGCAGAGGTAACTCACAGTAATAATATTTTCTGTCTCGTTTACAAAGGAAATAAGTGACGCTTTTATAATCTGTCAGTTACCATTTAATTTTAGTCAGAATAGAAAAAGAAAGCTTTACAAAAAATGAGGAATAAAACTTTCTCCTATGCTCTAAAGAATTTCGTGTTGCGGAATAAATATTTTAAAATCTAAGATTGGTCAGCTATTGATGCCCACACGAGAATACCGCTCCGGAATAAATTATTTTCAGGATAGCCAAGAATGAGTAGCTATTGATTTCAATTGAGTAAAATGGAGTCGGAAGCGGCAATATAATTTAAGCGCCCGTTGCTATTTGCTTTGTCACACCTTTGAAACCTTTTAGAGGGCGTTCCGCTGAGAGGAAAGTACACTTTGAAATGCGGCATTTTGGGTCATTTGAGTGGGTTCTAATGATGTGAAGTGGGTCTGAGCTGAAGTGGGTTTTGGTGGCTTCCAGAAATCTACCGTCGAATGCTGCTGGAGAAGCGTCAGGGTCTTTCCATTAACTTAATGGCGACGCGCGTCCTTCCTTCCCTGCTTCCGCAAACGGTCAACCCCAGTCTCTCCCTCGAGCAATTCGGCATCCTCATCCTGACTCTCCAGGAAATGCTCGACTCCATCGATCGGAATCAGCGCAATAAGCTCAAGCTCGACCATTTGACTGTCATTCCCGTCGTCAAAACAAATCTCCGCCACCAACGGTCAAGTGAACTCATTAGCTCAAGTACGGTCAAGATTGACGCGAGGAAGACGTCAAGTGCCGAGGATATGGTCAAGCGAAATGAAGTACCCCCACAGGACAACCTCAACTTCCTTCGAGTGGCCACTCCACAGCAGCCCTACCGAAGGCTCTCCGACAATACAATGATCTCCAATACGCTCAGAGTACCCACCCCCGCCACCATCAACTGCGACGACACCAACCTCCCTGCCAGAAGGCACTCGAGCATTGGCCCTGAAGGACGCAAAAATTCGGTGGCTCAAGTCGTCGAAAAGGCACGGGTAAAACATTGCTCCATCAAAGCAAAGGCTTCTTTTCTCATTTGTCTATTCCTTATTTCCGCTTCGCCCCGAGAAATGAATCCAAAATCCAATTTAGGCGAATTAGCTTTCACTCATTTCATTACCCCGCAAAATTGATCTCGTAAAAACGTAATGGCTTTTCTCTTTTTCATTCAAAATATCAAACAAATATTCTAGTCGCATTTGTAATTGAACCACATGAAATAGTTGTAGCACTCCGGAACGATTCCATATTTTTCTGGTCGAATGGCTTTCTCTAATTTTTTCACCCACTGGAAACAAATTTAATAACTCTCATATAAATTCTATTCACGCCTCTTGCTGTAGCCGTGAAGACGCTGGACGAAAAAAACTCGTCCAGCGTTTGAATTTTTCATTAATTTCTAAAACTCATTACGAAATCTTTTTTCTCGGCCCGCTTCACCAGAATGGGCTCCAGACAATTTCTGGTGGAATTTTCTATGAAATTTTACGCTTGAATTTTGTATTTGGTAACTTCCTAACGCCCCTTTTTGTTTTGCAGCAGCAACCAACTTCCGCTTCAGCCTCAGCCGTCAATTCTCGTCGTTCCTCTGTATTTCAGCCTGGTCTCCTCCAGCAAATTGGAACTGGCGTGGTAAGGAAGCAGAAGAACAAAAGAACAAAAGCAATTAATACCATCCCCAAAAAAAGTTTAAGTTTCTCGCTCTGCAGTTTTTTCCAAAAAAAAAAAGTGAAAAAGTATCAAAAAGTTGAAGCGCCGCTGAGATTTGGTGGATTGGAGGAGGAAGGGAGGAGAAAGTAGAAATCACACGCAAAGGACTTTCTCTCATCCCTTTCAAGTAATTGGAGGGGAAAGCGCTTCGGAAATGATGAAATGAACCTTCCAAAATGAACTTTCTTGTTTGTCTTTCCAGTATCAACTGTTCACACAGAGTGGGCCGAGTCCTAAATGAGCCGCACAATTGCCGATCTTCTAACAAAAGAGCTTCTCTGGAGAGCCACGACGACATAACGACAAATTGCGCCGCTCGACCTCTACGACATTATCCGACGACAAATTCTCAAGTTACTCATCCTCCTCCTCTACCGTCTACTCTTCCTCTATTCTCATCTTACCTCCTCATTTAATAACTTCCCTTATATTAAATTACTCTCTAACAAAATTATATCATGAAAAGATGAATTATAATAAAAAAAATAAAAAGTAATCATGGGACAAATTTCCAATTTTGTGGATCGTGGTCGCCGCGGTGAAATTGATATCTCGTTTCTCCCTCACTTTCTCCACCGCTGTTGCATCTCCGCTCGCGGTGGCACCGCTATCCCACAGTTTGCAGCACCCGAAGTGTGTGAGGATAGCCTAACCTAGTTGAGAAATAAGGGCAATTGGAGCTATTGATAAATTGGCTTCGCGAGCTTTATAAATAAATCGACCTTCGTGCACGATTTATATTGTGTTAGTTAGGGTGGATTTCCCTTGGGACCATGTTTTCGTCACTTGTCTTGTCTTAGGCTGGGGATTTAAGCATCCAGCGCTTTTTTTTATAATGATACACCCACAGTGTGTCTCTTTCATTTCCATTTAAACGGCAGCTGTGGCTGGAGCTATGGTTGACACAAAACCGCAGAATAATGATTAGTCCATCAACATAGGGCCGATATACCTTACAAGTCTTATTTATAATGAGGAAAAAGCGTTAAAGCCTTTTTGTATACAGAAGTCAATGGCAAGGGACCAGAGAGGGATGTGTCCATGTCACGTTTCAGCACCAACATGTCAATATTATTAGGCTACTTTTCCAGCGTCTCTATTTCAAAAGCGCTTTGTTATCCATTTTCGCCTGGACGTATATTACTCTTGGCATACCCAGAAAGGGAGCGTCGTGCTGAATAAAATTTCATGAAAACCTTCTGCTCAGTAGCCCTGGAAATAGCATCTTTGATCCACACGGCTCTGTCCAGAATAGAAGATGAGCATTTACTAGGAAAATTCTAGGAGATGATTTGGTGGAAACTGGTACTGGAGGGTTGGAAATCGCTGCGCAGCGCCTTGCAAAGCTCAAGTTCATCAGACCTTGGAGTCAGTCGTCCTTTTGTGAATGGAAAGTTCGGAGAAAGGTTCGGAAGAAGCTGGAGCGCCGGCGCGAGAGAGTACGCTTTGTATCCATTGTCATGAATGCTTTCGGGGAAAGTGTATCCGCTAACCCTTTTGTTAGCCCAATTTTAGATATGCGAAAAGTCCGGGTCTTGGCTGGAAGCCGGGTGACAGTATGACGTCAATTGAATTGATCGCAAACTCCGTGTAGCGAAGCCTTCCCCGAGAGTATTGATTTGCCACAGAACCCCCCAACCCACTATCCAGAACCTAGGGGCTCCAGCAGAAAGCTTCTCCAGCAAGAGACCATAAGGTACACAATTGAGTCCAGGCTTTCGTCTTCCTGCCATTGCCATTTCTTCTATTCAACATTCATATCAGATCATAGAAGGTTAATTGGAATTTTAGGAATTTAGAAGAGCCTAGCGAGCAGCGACGAGGGCTGCCTGCCTCAGTTCAGGGTCAGGACGTTCCTTGGTAGTGGGCCAAAGACAGTGAAAGTCAATAATAGTGGTGAAAGTGGACCGTTTGTTTTCACAAGTACTAGTTGAATACCAAAGATAAAAAGAATTAGACGGGGAAATGAATGGAGAAATTATTACTGAAATGTTCTGCTAACTGGAAGCCTTGAAGTCCTTAGGAAACCGTTGGAGGACCGTTCAGATTCCGAGCATTCCAGAAGAACCGCGGAGATCATGTTCTTCCCATTTCTCGGATTCGGAGTACTACTGATCATTCTCCAGGCAGCATCTACCCAATCCGCTACTCGACAATTTTATCCGGGTAATTCTTTTGTTAAGTGGTTATGCTAATTATGCTCTTAATGTCATTGACAGTAGTTTTGGGGGCATTGACAAACGGTTTCGAAACTGCAGAACGGAAAGATTTATTTTTAATGCTAAGTAGGTAACTTTTGTCGCCGTGTTCTTTGTTATTTAAATTTGTAAAGCATCTACTACAACAGTTTTTTACGCGAACTTGACATTGAGCCGCCTTTTAGAAAGTGCGCTTCTAGAAAACAGCTTTTACATTTATACAACTGTCAAATTCCAAAAACGGAGAAGTACTAAATGCGCGTGATTTATTTAGAAAAAATCAAGAGGACGGTTTATTTAAAAAAAATGCATATTATTTATGAGGAATTTAACAAAAGGGTGAAACCCAGCTCATTCGTTTGTAAAATTGGAATATGTCTTGTGTTTCTTTCTTTCTTTCTAAATATGAAACATTTTTGAATGGATCTGTCAAGAAGGGAACAAAGAAGTTTTTATATTCTGTTGTCAAAGAATAAAAAAGAACGAAAGTTTTTTTTTTTTATTATGTATGTGATTTGAAAGAGAAAGTTTAGAATTCCAATTCTTCGGCCAGGGGAAAGTGCAGGAGAAAGTTGTAGGCGGAGGGTTATAAAGATCGTGGAAGAATCCAGGAATTTGAGAAATTCGCCAACCAATCGCAGAGCCTCGAGGCCACGTTAGCGTTTTTTATAGGGACAAAGCCTTGATTTTTATGTGTGCCCGTACACTTTCTCCATTTCACTTTCTCTCGGTCTGCTTTCTCCATTCAAATCACGTCTAACAACAAAAACAGCCTTATGGTGTGAATTGTTCTGGAAATGTTGATGGGCCCCGCTTCTAAATATTTGATGTGATTTAAATGTCAACTAAGGCGTTTTAATTGGTGTTCGTTTCCCCCAAATCTAGGGATCGAAGAGGACGGTGAAATCGACCGTTTGGCCAAACTAGAGCTCGCGGGCATTACTCCGGAAGACCTTGAAGCAGAACTCAATATTCAAGAATACGATGAAGGGCACGGTTCCTGGTATGATGAATTCCAGCATGACAAGGACGGTGTCAACTTGACACCCCAACAGGGTAAGGAACGGCGTCCACTCGGTTACACCGCCAACCAACCCCAGTTCCACCTGCCACGGGAAGCTTTGGTGGCTTCGTCGAACAGTGAACGAAATGACATTTCTCCGCCACTCCAGCACCTTCAGCCTCAGCCCCGGATGCTGGGGCCGGTGCCGCCACATATGAAGAAAAGCAGCGATCAGAGCTTGACATCCGCTGAAGAGAGTGACAGCGGCGGCGATGGAGCGGCAGAGGGTGTTGAACCTGTTGTTCAGCCAAGCCATGCCATGACTTCGACACATGCTGTGGACCACTCTGGGACGACATATGCCACCCGGCTAGATCAGTCCTATTCAACGTTTTATATCGGTAAGCTCAAAGCATGATCGTTCAATTTTGGGCTATAAAAATTCCCATCATGGCGTGACAAACATGGTAATTGCGTGGTGATTCGGGAAATTGATATGCAAATGCGAACTGACATTAACATGCCCTTTGCGTGACTTTCTCCAGTTCTGGTTGCTGCCGGAAGTGCAATGGGGGTTGTCATTCTGGTTGGAGCCGGAATTTGTTGGTATCGAATTAATGAGCGGATCAAGGCCACGGCCGACGTTGACTACCCAGCCTACGGCGTGACCGGACCGAGCAAAGACGTGAGTCCCACGGGAGGTGACAGAAAGTTGGCCCAGTCGGCCCACATGTATCATTACCAACACCAGAAGCAACAAATGGCTGCTCTGCAAAAGTCGCCACTGGCAGCCGATGGCCAGGGCTCGGCCGGCTCTGACCTAGAAAGTGACGATGAAAACGAAGAAGGAGATTACACAGTGTACGAGTGCCCTGGCTTGGCCCCTGTAAGTCACGTTTTGAGACATGCTGCACTTAGGGTGTCATCATGCAACATTAATTCGTAACCTAATATGTCCAACCTTTCTCTCCCGAGAGAAAGCTGGAAGAAAGCAAAAAAAAAATTACGCGAAGGAAATCCCTTATTCCTTGTCACTTTCATGAGTCCAGAATCTTTGGCTTAAGGACGTTGACAAAGTGGGGATTTGCCGTATAATTCCGTCGGATTAAGTCCGAGATTTTCTGGGAAATTGGAGGGGAGAAAGTTTATTTTCCGCCTAACCTTAATTTGGTGGTCCTTTGACTGTAGGCCGGTGACATGGAAGTAAAGAACCCACTTTATCAGGATGAGCCAACACCAGCCACCCCCCAAACAGCCAAGTGTGAAGATGAAGGGACTACGACCAGTGAAGGTGGGGGCGGGGCTAAGTACGAGATCCGGAAATTTGAAGATTGAGAAGCTTTTCGATGTTTCCAGAAACTCATCATTCCAGTTGATGTCTCCAGTCTCTTGCAGCCCAGCAGTACCCGCCAGAGCCCTTAATTATCCATCACTCTTCCTGACTCCATTTCCTATTTTCAAGGACCCCCCTCTCTCCAGCTATTTCTAGCCCTTGCTCCATGACAACTGCCATGGAGAAATTGGCTGGAGATGCTTGGGATATGATCCAGGAAGACGTAATCTGATTCTCTAGTCAATCAATACTTTCTCCGCACAGCACAGCCCAGCAGTCTCCGGGGAGCCCTTCTCGACCTAAAGTACTTTTCCTAATCTTAGCCCTTAGAAACATAGCCTCAGCAGAGCCTCCTACGCGACCATAATCCACTTTCACCAGCTTTCTAATCTTCCATCAACACCTAATCATACACAAGATTGCGACCAGAACAGGATCCAGAACCGCCACAATGGACCACACACAAAGAATGGATTAACCGCACTTCAAAATGATGATGTTCCACTTTATCATCGCTCCAGAACCTCCAGAAGATAACCGTCAGCATCAACCGCCAAACAATTCTTGAACCTTGAATAAATTATCACCTCCTGACACCTTACCAAGATCACTGTCAAGCGATCACCGAAAACAAGCCCCGCCGCAAAAAAAAAATATGTCATCCATCTCGTCGTAATTTCCAAAACCGAAAACACTTGCCTAGCTGCCACGGTGGCCCGTCCCACGGGACAGACGTGGGCCAGGCCTGCCGACTCTCTTCGTACCTGTCAATTTCAATGTCAATTTATATACATTATTCCTAAACACAAAGGCGCTAGGCGTGATGTATGATGTCGCTTCTTGTGAAGAAGCCATTAGTGGTAAACGGTTGGTGCTAAAGGTGAAATTTCTGCCGAATGCCCTTTTAACCTTTCCTACCTCGTGTGTTTACTGACAAGAAAAACGATTCAGCATTCTGCTCTAACGCAGTTTCATGAAAAATACCGGAAACCGCTAGAAGTATTAATTATAATATAAAACTTTTAACTCTTAAGTGCTTAAAAAAATTATTTATTTTAGGGTGGTGCACTTTGTAATTTTTTTTCGTTATCCCATAATATATTAAGTACTTACCTACTATTAAGTGACTCGATGTTAAATGATAAGACAACTTATATGCGCTGAGGTTCTAAGAGTTGTTATAATTAGGTTCAGCTTTTAAGTTTAATTATTTAAATTTAGATTTAAATAATGAGATTTAGGGCGAGTTTTTGAGAATAGGGTCCAGTGTAAATGGAGACTTAAGGTCGATCCTTTGTAAATGTTGCATTAATTTTGAACAATGGCTAGAGAGGCTGGAGAATTGATTTTCTAAGGGCAAAAGTTACAAAGGTGAAAGTTTTGAAGGAGACTATTAGAAGAAGGGAGAAAGTCCCAAAGGCCCCTTTCTTGACTAACAATTTTGACAGGGAAGTCAGTTTTGAAAACAGTTTTGAAAAGCTTTTTGGCCTGATTGGCTGCGTTTATTTTCAAGAAAGTTTGTGAGACTGTTTTTAGGCTAAGGCAAGGAAAGCTTCACCTTAACAGCGTCGCTTGAGGTGTGATTCAAGTTTCGCTTTTCCCTATTTTTTCGGCTAGAAAGTGAAAGTGGATTAAGTTTTCTGATTGCCTAGGTTTTAGAGCTCGTGAATCGTAAAGATGCTTTCGTAAGATTTTAGGACTTAGATCTGGAGACTTTTGTTTTTGATGTTGACTTCGTCCGTGGCGTCGTCGTCGTCGTCCTTAAGCTTGAGGCGTTTTTAGAATATTGTACTACACTGTTTAGTTGTAGGAGCATTTTGGGAGGGTAGATGAAAGTAGACAAAATTACGAGAAAGTTTTAGAAGAGAAAATAGAATCGATTTCCCTGAGACTGAGAGGTGCTTTTAATTTGGTAAGAAGTATTTAAGTTTTTAGAAATTAATGGAGTTTAGAAATTAGTAAGAATGTGCTTAACGCTTTTGATGATGGAGGCTTGTTCTGACGCCTAATAAGTAGAGATGCAGGATATATCCCATCATCGTTAGGGCTTTAGAAGAAGTTTGATTAATGAACTTTAGTTTTTGAATTCAGTTTTAATTACTCAAGGAACTTCCGCCTATGGAATCCTATACAAAGGACGAGAGAATTCCAAAGTCTGTGACTGTGATTATTTTCCCCTGTGAATCTGTTGTGTCCAAAAATTTATTTATTTTTTTGCTTCTTTAGTTGATAGTTTCACGGGATTATAATAAAAACAGAATTCGGAGAGTTTTACGTTCCTACATCCGGCTGCTGATACTTCAAATTTATTTCAAATTGAATTCTATTCTGATTTTTAGTTTAGTGACTTTTGCATGATTTATTATGAAGACTAGACTAGACGAGGAGACCTCCGGATTGGTCTCTCAGAAATTTTATTTAAAACAGGGCTTCAAAATGCAGGGCTTTGATTTTTCCATTAAAACAAAATTAAATATTTAATTTAAATAATTTTTAATAGTACTGTGAATATCAGCTCATAACATATTGGGTTATACCTGAGGTGAATAACCCATTAGTAGAAATAATTCATTAGTAATTTTTTCATATTTTTTTTTGGAAAAGAAAAAAGTCCGTTCGGCATTTGCTTACGCATGAGGCTGACCAACAAGTCCAAAATTTTGTAGTATTTGTTGCCTTTTTATTGCCATAGCAACCTTTTTAAAAACACTATATTTCAACATGTCAACGAGGTTATTTTCAATTCCCTAAAAGAAAAACAAGTCGACTTTTTAGAAAAGTATCACATAAAAATACAATTTTTAATTATAACTAAATAAGATCTACAGCGAGCAGTGTCAACTGTCAACAGTGCATAAAGTGTTATATTTTTGGATTTTACACTTTTGCTTGTACAAGGGATAATTCGTACCTTACGGTAAGTTTACACTCATTTGACTAATTTATACTAATAAATTTAGTAAATTAATATATTTATACTAAGCTATAATAATTGACGTTCAGCTATTAAGAACAATGTTGTGCATGTTAAAAATTCACAGGGACTAGATATGTGAACAGGAAATTGGTTGCCTTCCAATTTGGCTTAAATATTGGCATATTTCTTTAAACAGTTTTTTAAACATTGTGCTTTTCATTTAACGCTTCTTCAAGAGCTATTATTCTTAGGTCCTGACTCTTTTCCTTCATTTCATTTGCGCATGTCTTCATTCCCCATTGCAGGATATGCGTCTGCAGGGCCGTGACCCGAAGATGCGTTTCATGTATTTTCTGTTCATTATTTTGTACTTGCTGTTTACACTTCCGGGCCGTTCTCCATTGAGCAGCCTATAAAATAACAAGGATTTTTCAGAAAATGAAATCGTAATTTTGTTATTTTTCAATTAAAATATCACCATATTTTGTGAATTCAGCGCTATTTTACCTGAGCTTGCTTAGCGTCCTCTTGTGTTATGGATATGACATTTGTGATAACCTCCAAGTGACTCAATTTTTCTTGGAACTCATTCATGCGACCATCGTATTTTGTTTCCAGTGCTTCCAGCACTTTGAATAACGTTTGGCTCGACTCTCGAATATCCGCGACTCCAGTTACGTCTCCCTTCATTTCGTTTAAATGATTCTGCGTCTCTGCTAGTGATGTCTCCAGGGTCATCAGTCGAGTGTAGTCAGTATCATCCAAAGCGCTGGACACCGTGGCCCCCTGGGTACTTATCCTGGCCTCAAGTTTTTCCAGTTTTTGCTCTAGTCCTGCCGTCCAGGACATGATTCCATTGACCGTCGTACCCAAAATGTTTAGTTGAGACCGAATTCTCTTCTTGTCGTGTCGTCGTCGTCCATTTTGTTCCTCGGCGTTTGCCAATTTTAGGCCCAGATCCATATTGCTGGTTTGAATTCCTTCATAAAAATGTTCTCCAGACTTGGCAAGCCTTGTTCCAAAATTGGCTTCGTTCTTGCGCATGTCCGCCACGTCTCCGCGAATCTCTACAAGGTCCTGAGTAGTTTGGGCCTGGGCCACTTCCAGCTTTTCCAAATCCTTCTGGAAAGTGTCAAGGTTCCTCTTCGTACTTTTGGCTTCATTTTCCGCTTCCTTAGTCAACTGAAAGAGGGTCGTAACGTTGAAGGACGACGAGACTTCTCGAAGCTCATGTCGAATCTCCTCTAAGCCCGTTGTCAGCCATTCAATTCTTTTCTGGTAAGGACATTTTCAAAAAATGATAAATTGCTCCAAATTTAAGCTCCCTTTTGTCGCAGTCGGCAATTAAATAGGGCTTAAGTGTATTTTATTACCCAATTTTCCAAAGTTAATAAATCTTTGGTTTCGAAATGAAAGAAGAAAGTCAGAGAGGCAACTTTACGACAAGGAAAGTGAATTAAGGTGAGATCAGCAGCGTCTCCTCGATTCGAGAAATCTTAAGAAATTTTGTTGGGTTATCCTTACCTCATCATTTTCTAACTTTGTTTGAACTTTGGAACTGAGTTGAAACGTTTCCGACTTGACTTGGTCTCTCTTCAAAAGTTGAACTTCTTCCCTAAAGGGTAACAAAATTAGGAGAAATGACTCAATTTTCGAAACAATTGCTCTGGTTTGAAACCATAAACAAAAGAGAAAGTTGTCCCAAAAGTTTTGGCTAATTTGGTTTGGAAAACTTACCTCAAATACTTAATTTCATCTCGTAATTCACTAACTTCTGTTCGAAGAGAAAGTTGCTTCTGTTGCGAGTCAAGGGCCTGATTAAGCATAGTTTTGAGATCTGCCAAGAGCCCCACCAACCACTCCATTCGTCCAGAAGTCTCCACTAATTCATTCAAAATTCCCACACTTTCTCCACGACTTTCTCCTCCTCCGCCGCGCACTTTCACCAAAGGGCTACTTGACCTTTGACCTCTGGTACTGTCACTCGGAGAAAGTTTATCCAAAATGCTTTTCTCCTCAAGTTCAGTATCCAGGATTTGATTCAGCTTCACTTCCATATCTTCCAGGTTAATCACATTAGCCTCCACCGGAGAAAGTCTTAGATGAATTAGTAATTGAACCAATAGGAGCTTCACGAGTACACTTTGCTGTTGACCTCTGAAAGCCATTTTGGGTTCGATGGAGGACCGTTGAGCGTACTGGAAAAGTGCTGGAAATTTTTAAGCTGTGGTGTTGAGCTGGAGCGGTATATTGTAAATGTTGATCTTCAGAGACCAGTTGGGTTACTGAAGCAGTAGAACTTTAAATTGTTTGAAAGCAGGAAGCACGTGAGGGGCTTAAGGGCTCCCTGGAGTACTTTTTCCACTCTTGATGTTTGAGGGATAAGTGAATCCAAAGGGTCTCTTGGCACCTGGACTAAGGCTTTTTTGAATTAAAGGAAAAAAAAGACAGGTGGTGGTCGCTGCGCTCGCCAGGTTTTTTGCTTTGTTCTGAACTGGAATCTTTTCCGACCAATTTTCGACTACCTTTTAAAACGCTTCCTAATTTTAGATACGAGATCATCACTCCAGAACCGGTTCAAGGTCCAGCACCAGCATTAAAGCATTAAAAGAAAGAAAAAAGCGGAAGTAAAAGCTTGCTTGACATAGGTCAATATACCATATTTCGACAAAGAAAAAATGACCAGACTACAGCACGAGCACACTTTCTTTGAATCTTTTACCAAAATGTTTCTAGGCCGATGGTCATTTACTGACTGAAATTTCTTGAAGTGTACGATTTCCATCACACTTAGAAGAGGAAAATTTCGATGTGCGAGAGTCATGTTTACAAATATTAAGTCATTAAAAGATCATTCGCTTTGATTTACTTAAATAAAAAAACCGAAATATGAATCTGACATTCATTTTTTCTACGCCTTTTCCAAAAAATTGTTTAGTAGCTTAGTACATAATTTTTGGTAAAAACGAAAGCATTAAATGTTCATCCGTTCTGATATATTTGGAAAAGTTTTTTTTTTATAAAAAAAAAATGGAGTCACTCGGCACGCGTTTCAGAGTCCTTGATCTTTTCTTTTTCAAGAAATAATTCTTCTGTGGGTATCTCGCTTGGATGGACAGACGGAAGATGCTAAAGATCTTGAAGTAAGCCCCGGTTTTAGGTTCCGCAGCATCTGCCACGCGAAGGGGATTCTATTTCCCCTTTGATGCAGTGCCCTTAAATTTATTGTTCTCTTCGGAGGGACCCCTTCTAAGGGTTCGCACGACGCACACGAGGCAGATGTTAAAGTCCCTTTGCAATTGCTTTCCTTGTCTTCTAGGTCATCTTCCATTCTATTTTGAGGCATCTTGGCCAACAATTCTTTGGAAAATAAAACTTATATGCTTCCAAAAATCTAATAGTTTTGCAGCAAATATGATGACGCAAATGCATGATTTGTCTCATTTTAGAAATTTCCGCTTGGTAAATTCGCGTGATGAAGACCGTGACAATTTGGTCAGAAACAGTCAACCTTCCGGAAAATGGAGACAATTGCGTCTATGACCTCTGCTTCTCCCCTGATGGGGCCCAATTGGTCGTGGCCCTTGGGCTACGCATTTTAATTTATGACGTCGCAGAGGGCACAACAATCAAGGCAGTGAAGGAGGGCCACAAAGGGCTCATTTATGCCGTTGCTTATGCAGCCGAAGGGAAGATATTTGCTTCCGGAAGTCAGGACAAGTCGGTGATTGTTTGGACATCCGAAGGAAGTGGAATTGTTCGATATACGTACGTTTTTTTTTTTGTTAACACCGCTGAATCCAAATTTTGTATTTTGAAAATGAGGGTTTGATTTATAGACACGGTGACCCAATACAGTGTTTAGCATTTAATCCATCGCGTGAGCTACTCGTAAGCTGCTCACAAAACGATTTTGGACTTTGGACGCAAGACAAGAAGAATGTAAACAAAATTAAAGTTCCCGCTAAAATCAACGTTTGCGCTTGGGGGCGTGAGGGAGAGATTCTTGCCCTAGGTTTGGCAAATGGCACCATTTCTATCCGGAATCAGGTAATAAATAATGACGTTGATCCAAGCTTAAATGAAAAATAAAGCTTAAAATTAAAACACGATTCCTTATGCTAATGAAAACTAAAACTTACTTTAAATTAAACAAATATAATTGGAAAAATCTTATGGGAGGTATAAGGCTGTTTGAATACCTTTGTTTTCAGAACGGGGAAGAACACGGCAAAATTGAACGTCCCAATGGATCTCCAATTTGGGGTCTGAGCTTCGCCGCGGTGCGGGACGATGGGGACGAAAGAGAACTGCTGTGCGTGGCTGATTGGGGTCAGATGCTGTCAATGTATAACATACAAGGAAGGCAATTGGTCAAGGAAAGACCAATTGGATTTGACCCCATGCGACTTGTCTTTGTCAATTCACACCGTGAATCCAAGTTTTTGGTAGTCGTGGGATCAAACCGTGCTCTAGCAGTGTACACGCTGGATGGAATCAAAGTGGCCATGTTGGCTGAACAGCAGAGCTGGATTTGGACCTTAGCCGTCAGGCCGAACCCTCCCGGCTCAATGTGTCATATGGTAAGAAACTGATAGCTTGGCACCGTGTAGATAGTTTCATCGTAATGTTCAATGTCACGGTGGTTTTCTGGCCACCTTGGCTTAAGAATGGCGTCATCTCTTGCCAAAAAAAAATCATAGCAGCAGTTGAAACGCTGCGTTGCTTCCTAATTGTTTTTCTCAACGGCAAGCTTACATGAGTTTGCGTAATTTTAAAAACCGTGGAATAAAAGTACAGGAAGCAGTAGCTAAAACGTGTTAATTTTGAACGCTTTCAGGCTGTTGGCACAGGCGGCGGATCTGTGAGTCTTTATGACGTTCAAGTCCTAATTGTCCACGCTCTTTTCAAGTCACTTTATGCCTTTCGGTAAGTAACATGTTCGTGAGGTCCATATGCTGTAAATGCTGTGAACTATTGTTTCCCACTTCCGGTTTGCCACACGCACCGTGAAAAGCCCCGAAAGAGAGTTCCAAGCACGAGTAAAACCATAATTCGAACCAACATGGAACGAATTAGTATCTTATGCAAATTCCTTTTCAAATTAAAATGAAAAACATCACAGGAAATAGTGTTTTTTCTGAATTCAATAATTTTCAAGAACAGAAAGTTTTTTTAATATTCAAGAAGAGAAAGTTATTGAACGTATGGTATTTTAGCACTGCAGCCCATTATTTTGATCCAGATTTTTCTAAAAATGCGCTTTATGGAAATTCCAAATTTTGAAATGCGTATTATACTACAGTGAACTCCGCTTAAGCTAAACCTGAAGGGGAACGCCCAATCTGTTCACCTTATCCGGAGTTTAGCTTAGCCGATTGACGTATAATTTACCATTTACATGAAATACAACAT
>VYYI01001277.1:0-19887 GCA_021029175.1 Bilobella aurantiaca
CTCTTTTTAAACGTTTTACACAAAAGTACTTTTAAACTTTTAAAAACGAAAACTCATTTTACACTTAAAAGCAAAACTCTCTTTACACTTTTAAAAACAAGTCTTTTTAAACTTCAAAGAACACTCATTCAACTTTTTGAACAGGACACTTTTTTTTTAAATTCTAGAACAAAACTTTTTTTCAACTTTTAAAATAAAATTTTCTTCAAGAACTTCTAAAACATACCGTTTTTCTAAAAATGGTTAAACTTTGACCTCCAGCCTTCCGGCCAAGTGCATGGGAGCCTACACCATGGACTTCTTCAAGGTCTCCCCCTACCCCTCCTTCAAGTCCGTCCAACTCAACCCAGACGAGTTGACCTTTGACCTCCCAGCCATGCCTTACCATAACGGCCTCACGAGCAGGTACTTTCGAAATTTTTAAAATATCTTTTTAAAACTTTTATTTTAAATTGAAAAAAAAGAAGAAGTTACATATGGCCTCCTTTTCCAGCTTGTCGAGGAGCAAGTTGCGCGTGTACAGGAAGTCTGCCGAGGAGCTGCAATCGCTGATTCGCTCCATGAAGGACATGCAACTAGACCTATTAGCCAAGATCCTCCAGCGCAAGGAACAGATTCAGAGTTTGCAGAGGGCCCTTAAGTACCTTCAGAAGTTGACCTCGGAGGAACTGGCCCTGACCCTTGACCTCTCCTTAAACAAGTCTCAAATCGCGTAAAAAGCGATCCTCAACTCTCTCAAATCGCTTAAACAGCGATCCTCAACTCAAATCGCTTAATTTTTCTACTTCAGTCAATTCCACAAGTATTTAACAAATACAAATTTATTTTAAATAGCCAAATTATTCCAAAATGAAAGTTTAGGTTTAGGATAATAAAATTAATTAAAGTAATTTAGTCAATTAACAATACTTAAGACATTTTTTGTCTAGACCCAATCCGAACTAAATGCTAATTAATTAACAATTCGAATCAATAAAAAAAACTAACTGGCCTTACACTGCATAACTATAGTTAAAGCTAATTGCAGCAAGTTAATTTACAAGTTAATTGCAGTTCATTAAGTCTCTGGATTACCACTTGGCCTCCACTTAGGCCTTTTTGAAGAAGTAGTCGATGCCCTTGAGGTTGATGATGCCGTCATGGAGCTCCATTTTCCACATGCCCTGAACACGGGCCAACTGAAAGGTAGTTCAAACTAATTGTGATTAAAAATATCATTACAATTAAAAATTAACTTTAAATTAAAATACTTAAACTGTGAGTTTAAAGACACGTGACAATTAAACTGACCTTTTTAATAACACAGAAGATTTTGTCAGGAGTGGACCAAGTCCCATCGTCGTCATCCGTGAGGTCGTCATCGGAGTTAATCATTTTCTAAAAAAAAACATTTTTCCAAACAAAAAAACTTATCCTTCTAAAAAAACTTCTTTTTCTAAAACAAAAACTTATGCTTCTAAACAATAACTTATGTTTTTAGTTTTTGTTTGCTAAAATAAAACTCGTTTTTCTAAAAGAGAAAACTTATTTTTCTAACTTAGAACTTTACATTTCTAAAAACCAAAAACTTACTTTTTCTAAAACAAACTTATTGTTCTAAAACATACTTATTTTTAAAAAAAAAAGGTTTTTGTGCCAATGGGTGTCAGGGTGACATACCTCAAGTCCCAGGTCATTTCCGAATCCGTCCACGTCAACGTCCAGTTGGTCAGCGAGGTGGTCCTGCACATGGACCATGCTACTGGGACCCTCCAAGTGCTTGACACTGTTCGTGTAGGGAAAGTACTTGCTGCTGCCCACGGTCTTGAGGTCATCGGAATCGGACGAGTCAGCGTCCGAGGAGTCGCACATGTCCATCGCTCCAGGAGGGACAAAGTCCCCATCGTTGTCCTCCTCCGCATCCTCTTCGCCTCCCATCATGTCAAGGACCTCGTCGCTGACGGTGTCCGTGTCACGCTACAAAGACAATGTCACGGCCGTGAACAAATGGTCACGGAAGAATGTCAGGGGCGTGAAATAGTTTCAGGGTTGTGTTCAAATGCTATACCTCGAGTCCCATGTCGTTTTCGGATCCTTGTTCCACTTTGATGTCCAGTGGCAGTGGCAGTGGGCCAGCGAGGTGGTCCTGGACATGGACCATATTGCTGGTTAGCTCCAAGGTCTTGACACGGGGCACGGTCGTGACTTCCGGGTCATCCATTTCACCGTTGCTTTCCTTCTCCTCCACCGCTGCCATGTCAAGGGCCTCGTCCCTGACGGTGCCACGCTACAAAGACAATGTCACGGCCGTGAACAAATGGTCACGGTGGAATGTCACGGGCGTAAAATCGTTTCAGGGTTGTGTTCAAGTGCTATACCTCGAGTCCCATGTCGTTTTCGGATCCTTGTTCCACTTTGATGTCCAGTGGCAGTGGGCCAACGAGGTGGTCCTGGACATGGACCATATTGCTGGTAAGCTCCAAGTCCAAAGTCTTGACAGGGGGCACGTTCGTGGCGTCCGTGTCATCCATTTGACCTTTGCTTTCCTTCTCTTCCACCGCTGCCATGTCAAGGGCCTCGTCCCCGACAGTGTCACGCTACAAAAACAATGTCATGGCCAGCCGTGAACAAATGGTCACAGAAGATGGAAGAATGTCACGGGCGTGAAATAACAAATAATGGTCAATGTTTCAGGGTTGTGGTGTGGTCAAGTCGTATTACCTCATTTTCGGATACTTGTTCCACTTTTATGTCCAGTGGGCCAGCGAGGTGATCCTGGACATGGGCATGAACCTGACTGCTGGCACCCTCCTCCACGGTCTTGACACTGGGCAAGGTCGTGACATCCTCGACATCTGACAAGTCAAGGTCAGAGGAGTTGAACATGTCCTCGTCGTCAACACTTCCCATCATGTCAAGGCCTTCGTCATTGACCGTGTCACACTAAAATAATGTCACGGCGCTTAAAACATGATAAATGACAGGCAGTTACGGGAAACTGGCATTACCTCGAGTCTAATGTCACTTTCCGGTCCTTCCACTTTGATGACCACGTGATCATCCGCAGCGACATGCTGTTGGACAAGGACAAGACTGTAGGCATCGTTTTCGTTCTTACCGACGACACCGTTCGTGTTGATAGGCACGGTGGCGGTGTCCTCGTCATCTGACGAGTCGGAGGAGACGAACATGTGTCCGTCGTCCTCCTCCTCGTCTCCAGGTCCCAAGTCATAGGCCTCGTCCTTGTCACGCTGCAAAAGAATGCCACACGCCTGTGACAAAAAAAATCAATGGACAACGGTTATGGTGGAATACCATGTTATTCCCGAATCCGTCCGCATCAACGTCTAGTTGGTCAAGTAG
This sequence comes from Bilobella aurantiaca, assembly GCA_021029175.1. Taxonomy (NCBI): domain Eukaryota; kingdom Metazoa; phylum Arthropoda; class Collembola; order Poduromorpha; family Neanuridae; genus Bilobella; species Bilobella aurantiaca. The sequence goes on from VYYI01001277.1 coordinate 3,343, forward strand.
GTGGTCCTGGCCATGAACCAACAGACTACTGGCGTCTTCGTTCTTGACCACAGTGGTCGCATACAGCAATTGGTTACTGCTGACCTCGGTCGTGACGAGGTCAACGGCACCTGACAAGTCAAGGTCACATGAGTCGAACATATGCCCGTCGTCCACACTTCCCATGTCAATGACTTCGTCCTTGACGATGTCACGCTACAAAAGAATGTCACAACTGTGAAAAAATGGTTGGACCACGGTTGTGGTGGTTGTAGCATACCTCGTGTCCAAGGCCTCCCATTTCTACGTCGTGATCAGTGGCGACGTCCTGTTGGACAAGGACAAGACTTGGGACAACCTCACCGTTGTCCACCACGACCAGCACGCCTGTGTCCATGTCATCCGGTTCACTTGAACAAATGAGCGACTCGTCATCTTCATCGGTGTCCGAGTCCGACAGGTCATCGAAGAAGCCATCCGCCTGAGGGATGACGGCAGACGACCCTTGACCTTTGTCCGAAGGAACTACGATAGGGTCCTTCGAAGCGTCCAACTTATGGCGACCTTGGCCAAGGGCCGCATTGAGTTCCTCTGTCCAGAGCACGCTGAGCTCATCCAGGAGACTTAGGTCAGTGCCCGCCTGGGTAAAGGTCAAGCGCAGGTTCTTGATGGTCTTGTTGATGACCTCTTGATAGTGACCCTTCTGTAAGGGTTAATTAATCGTGTTAATAAGTTAATTGAGTTGTTAATTAAGTTAGCTAATTAAGCTTAATTGATGGTAACTTTACGGCATAGTCAATTGCTTCACATTCTTCTACTGAAAATTTGGCAGCAGTTGCACTGCCGCTACCGGTTGCCATGGTAACAGCAGTTAGCAAAATTTGGTCAAAATGCTCGTGAGTGATGCGAGGAATAAACAATTATTTAAAAACTTCGACAGTCTCGGACTCCATTCGCAGATATGGCTAAACTCGCTGAGAGGTGCGAGTTATCGCAACCCAACGCAAGTAATTATTACTATTTTGCTATAGCATTATAAATAATATTAACATATTTAGATTTTATATATTTTATTTTCCACCTTAATTGCCTGTTTTCATTATGCCTGTACTTCTCCCTATCTCGCTGTCTGTGCGTAACGGTGGCACAAAACTTTCTTCCCTTAATCCTCGCCCACCTCCCATAGATGGACAAATTAAATTCCAAATTTACTCTCTATTTTTTATACATAAAACAGGGGAGCGACCCAGAAATTAAAATACAGCCCTTCTGTATTGGGACGGGCATTTTCACAAGTATTCTATATTTTATAGCGTATTACTGTTAGTCATCAGTAGAAAACTATTCCATTATTAGCCAAACCATCCCGTCCTATTACAAGGGAATTTTGTATTTCAATTAACTGATGTTTTTTATTTGCTTATTTCGCGCTTTCAGCCCCAGAACGGGCTAATTTGGCTAGTTCTCATTACTTTTGAAGTGATGTCTATTTCTGAAGCCGTTGATGTTGATACTATGAAGTACGAATTCCTTTGTGTGTGATCCTGCCCGTAAAAGCCTTTGTTATGAATAGTAGTCTTTGGAAATCGTCATAGATTTCCGCTTAAGTGAATCAGAGACTCACATTACACATTATATTCGCGAGTCACTGCGATGCTATTTAAACTTATGTATTTTAGACTAGCCAAACTAGTCTTATGACAGAAGGACTTAGGAATTAAAGGTAAAATGTCTCCTGTCTTTTGGGCGGTCTAGTTTAGCTAGTTTTCGTTCGTTACTAGCGAACAGGTCGCGTACTGTCGCGAGGTAACCTGACTGACTTTGGTGTGGTTTTGCATTCTTGCATTCCTTTTCCTAACGCCAACACCGCGCAGCTAAATCCTGGAAATTTGAATTTGGCGCCAAATATTTATTGATTGGATTTTTCTCCAAATCCAAAGGTTGAATTTCGTTTAAATTAAATAGCATTAGACATTAACATTCACTAACTAAATTAAAATTACATGTCTTTTCATGTCCTTTTTTTTATAATTTTTTTTAAGATATTCTTTTTTAGATATTTTTAAGGTGTTATTGCGGCGCCAGATCCTTCAGCCCCTTTAGTTTGAACGGATGCTTTTGAAGCCGGGAGAAAGTGTTCACGCGGGATTTTCTGCTCGTTTTGCTTTTTGCAACACTCATTGCAATTGCAAAACTGCAAAACTCTACAAATAGAATGGAAGTTTAATTAAGTGAAATACACCAATTACAAACTAAATTAATTAAAATTAGCTAGAAATTAGTATAATTAATAAGAAAAGAAAGTTACTATGGAGTATAATAGTAGTTATAACTTTTAGACCCCTTAAAAAGCATGTTTTTGACCCTTAAGTTACACTTTCTAGACATTTAAAGTAGGCAAAAAAATTTGAAAACCGACAAATTTACATTTCATAAAAACAGTTACGAGAACATTTTGAATATTTTTGACCACTTAAGGGTCACTTCCGATAAACCCCAATCCGATGTTCAAAGCATTTCTGACCAACTTGAAATGCACAGACCGAATTGTTATTCGGATGTGGCTTCTCTAGCTTCATCAGGGTCAGAGGGACAAATGGTACACACATATTATAAAATAGTTCGGTTCATAAAAATACCATTCAGAAAGTAGAGTTTTCCGATTAGAGTTTCGAATTTAGAGTTTTACAATTAAAGGTTCAAATTTAGAGTTTCATGGTTAAGGTTTCTAGAGTTTTGCAATTAAATTTTCAAATCAGAGTTTTGCAATACTTATGTTTGACATTTGGAGTTTTGCCAATTGCCATTGAGTCGAGTTTTGTCGTGTTAAATTTTGTCATGGTTTGATTCGAGTTCGTTTTCTTTGTGTTAGCTGTATTTTCATTTCTTTTAAATGTTTGAGTCATCAAAACTTAACCTTAATTAAGAATTAGTTAATTTTACTAATTAACTTCACTTAAAGTTAACTGCTCTGTCTTTGCAGTGCGGTGGGTGAAGCGACTCCGGCACGAAGCAGGTAATGTAATAGTTGGTTGACATGACCACATGAGCATGACATGGCAATGTCATGTCAGTCATGGTCATGGTCCGAACTCCGGGATCCATGTCATTCATGAGACAAGACCCATGAGTCATATATGTCATGTAAAGATCATATGGTCTGGTTGAGGCTGATCAGTGTTAATTGTGTTTCAGCGTTTTGGGAAGCCTGACCAGATTCGGACCCTGTCGTGTCACCAAAGGGTAAGGTGACGGAGTCATCGTCATGTCACTCCGTCACTCGAGCAGGTCACGCAGGGTCAACGGCCAAGATGGGTCCATGATGTCGGGCAGAGTGCTTAAATCAGAAGAGTCGGTCCTTGGTCGTACTGTCCTGAGTGAAGGGCGGCCGAACAGTCGTGACCGAGAGCCGCGCCGTGGAGGGACCAAGGTCAGTGAGGTCAGGGGTCACGGTGGTAAAGTTCAGTCACATAAGCGACCCGTTCCCGTCCCATCGCCCACCTCAAAGGAAAACTCGGAGGGAACAGTGCCACCGGCATCAAAACGGCGCAAGACACCGCCCGTAGACGACAGCGCTCCACCAGATGCCACTTCGAATCGCTTGCGTCGCCGTCAAGACACTTCCCTGTCGCTGATTCCAGCCAAGAGCATTCGCTTCGAGCGCAGCGTCCCTTCGGCAGCTGAGTCAGATACGAGCAGTTCCGACTCTGAGTCTGGTAACGTTCATCACTCGTCTCATCTTCCATGTTTTCAGCGATTTCGATCTAGCTATTAAGTTGTTTTCAGACATTTTAAACTAGATTTTTAGTTGTTTAGCGATTTTGTCGAGTTAATTTTTATTCGTGTCCAGATTCTGACGCCGCTACACAGTCTGAAGCAGCTGCAGCAGAAGACTCCATTACCGTTGAAGAGCAGCGACGGCGTCAAAGGCTCAGTTTGAGGAGAGAGCTGCGCCGCTCCAATACATTTGTCGAGGAGACAACATCGGGAAATGGAGACACGAAAGTGTCATCCAGCCCAACGCCGCATAAAGCGCTACTCTACTACCAAGAGCGACTTAACGTAAGGCGAATTAATGAAGTTAATGTTAAATTTAACTAACCAGAACCACACTTCCTGATCTCGTTAGTTAATTAAAGTTTAACTATAATTACACACTGGCTAAATTGACTTCTAAACAAACCTAACTCAAGATCAAAAGATTAATGAATGCACCTAACTTACGTGTCAAATTCTCCAATCGGTGTAGGCTTCTAAGTGACTACTAAATGTTTAAACTAAAAAAAACTGAGTTTTTCGAAATTTATTTAAATTAGAAAATAAAAATTATGTTTAAGATAAAAGTTTTTCTAAAATTTTGAAATCCGTTTTAGGGAAATTTGGAAGTAGAGCCCTGCTCCGGCGTCATCAAGAAAGTTCGCCTTTTCAACTTCATGTGTCACGAGAGGTTTGAAAAAGAATGGAACACCAATTTGAATTTCATCACGGGAGAGAATGGGTCTGGAAAGAGCGCCATTTTGTCTGGCATCATCATCGGCTTGGGAGCGAGGGCTAATATCACATCAAGGACCAAGTCCGTAACCGGTGAGTTTTTTTAAAAATTAAAAAAAATGTTAGAAAGAAAAGTTGTAACACAATGAACAGTCAGCGGGTTCATTAGTATCATGTTGAGTTATGTTATTTTCATTTCGTTACTTTTTTTAAATGTATTTTTTTTATGGCGCAGAACTCGTCAAAACAGGAAAAGACTTTGCCAAGATCGAAGTTACGCTCGTGAACCATGGGCTGTTGAGTGAGGAGAAGTATGGCCGAGAGGTGACCATTCAGCGCATCATTGACAGTCGTGGCCCGTCAGCCTACAAGGTGCACACAGGGCTCAGTAACAAGTTTAGACCTCTGCGCCGCACTGAGCTCGACTTCATTCTCTTCAACCTCGGCATCATGGTCGACAACCCGGTAGCAGTGCTCAATCAGGAGGCAGCTAGAAGCTTTCTAAAAACTAAGGATCCTGGGGATAAGTACGTTTTAAGATAAATTTAGAACAAAAATTCAAACACAAAATTTAAAAACATGAAACCTGAAAAAAGCTCTTTTCATCACTTTTCATCTTGAGTGCAGTGCAACTACGGGGGAGCGAATTCTTTAATTTAAACGCCTTGACTCATCTTTTTTCGATTTCCTTAATTTTTAAAACTTTTTTTTAATTAGACGTAAATTGAACTTTTTGAATTTTGTTTTTTTTAATCAGCTTTTCTTTTAAGGTTTCATAATTTAAAAAAACTTTATTGTATTAAAAAAAAACTTCTTTTTTCAATTTTTTTTTGTAATTTCAAAATTGTAGGTACAAATTTTTCTTCGAGGGGTCTTCGCTTGCTCAGTTTGATCGCATTCTGAGAGAGACGAGGAGGAACATGGAGGACACGGAGCAGAATTTGGTTCGCTCCAAAGGGGTAAAGTTGAGATCCTTTTTTAAACTTGAAAATTTTGTTTTAATTTTTTTCAAAAATTGTTCAAAACTTTTGTGTTTTTAGATTGTGGATGACCGTCAGGAGGAAGTATTGAAGTACAAGAAGTTGAAGTTGAAGTTGGAGGAGGCTGAGAGGATGGAGGAGGAGATTGAGCGGCTGACCATTGAGCACCGTTGGTCCCTCGTCATTGTGGAGGAGGGGAAGAGGGAGGATGCGAGGACGGAGTTGGAGAGGGAGGAGGAAATCAAGGTCAAGGTCAGCGACGGCCTCGACACTTTCCTTGCAAAGAAAGCTGAATTGATGAACAACTCAAGGTTAGTTGAAACTAGAAAACTTCAAAAACAAATATAAAGAAACAATACGGTGATTTATAAAAATGAAATGAGTTTCGCAATATGGGCGGGGTTGTGAATTTGAAGGTTTTTTTTTTAATTCTATTTCAATTTGGAAGTTTAAGTTTTTTTTTAATGTTATTTTGAAGTTTAAGAGTTTGTTGTCATTTTTTAAGTTTGAGTTTTTTATGTCAGCTTGAAAGCTTGAGTGTTTTTATGTCATTTTCAAAGGTTACAAACTTTGAAAATGACAAAAACGCTACATGTGTAATCGTGTGTCATTTTAAAAGTTTAAGTATTTTTGAAAGAAATATTTTTTTTTTTAGAAAATTTATTTTTTTTTAGAAAGTTTGAGCTTTTTTTTTTGTATAATTTTAAAAGTTGGATTTGTTTTGTTGAATTCTAGTACTAATCCGGAGGAGATCGATGGTCTGAAATTGAAGCTGCAGAAGATGGGGAAGGAGGAGCAGGAGGTTCAGCGGGAGGCGACAGCCCTGACACGTCAGTCGAATGAGAGCAAGGCGAAGGTGAGGTCAGCGGGAGGTCAAATCAGCAGCTTGACACGGACCATAGCTGACATCGAGGTCAAGGTTCGTGACATGTCCACTCGAGGGAAGGAGGAGGCTGAGAGTGCTCGGAGGGAGTACGAGGAGAGGCTGGGAGCACTGGAGGCGGAGAAGGAGGAGTACGAGGCGGAGTACACGACGCTCAAGTCGGAGAAGCAGCAGTTCAACCACGGAACAGAGGCCCTTCGAACCGAAGTGCAAGAACTTCAGGCTAAGGAGAGGGAATTCAAAACAAGGATTGGTAAAAAGAACTTTTTAAAAAAAAAACTTGTTTTAAAAAACAGATTTAGAAAACGGTTTTTTAAAATCGTCGTTTTTGAAAACTCCAGTCAAACTCAAAGACGAAGTGAGGAATGTGGAAGGAAAGAATGCTCGCGTCAATCGCTACGCACCCTTTGGACGGAACATGGAGGATCTCATGGCCAAAATCACGGCCAATCAGCATAGATTCAAGGTCCTACCGCGCGGACCGTTGGGGGCTTGTTTCACGGTCAAGGTGAGCAAACGGTTTTTTTTTCAACGGTCACGGTACATTTGCCCTTCAAAATACATTTATAAACTTTGGGAAATAAATGGAAAATTGGAAATTCGAAAATGGAAATTTTCCTTTTCAAACCAGTGGAAAATGGAAATTTCCATTTTCAGACTAGTGAAAATTGGAAATTTTCATTTTCAAACCAGTGGAAACTGGAAATGGTTTTTGTCATGTACATTATCGAAAATGAATGTTTTGATAGTCGAAGTCATTTCTGTTCTAAAAATATTTTTTTTAGAACGAGAAGTACGTCCGACTGATTGAGATGATTTTGAACAATCAGCTCTTTGACTTTGTGGTTGAAAACGACAAGGATCAGCACTTGCTCAATCAGCTGATCAAGCAGTCCTTCTCCAATAGGCAGAGCATGGGACCCAATGAGAGCTTCGCCTCGGCCGGTGGAAGGAAACCTGCCGTCATTTGCAATCGGGCGGCTTTTACAAAGGTTTTTATTTTTAAAATTTAAACAAGTTTTTTGAATTTTAAAAAGTCAAACAAGTTTTATTTTTTTTTTAATCCAGGTCTTTGACACGACGAGAACCAAGGCCACGGTACCGAACGCCCCAACGATTCTCGATGTGATTGAAGTTGAGGGGGGTGACACCGCCGTTCTGAATACGCTGCTCGACGCTTGTCAAATTGAGCGCATTCTCCTTTTCCAGAGCAACAAGGACGCTTGTGAGCTCCTCAAGGACAAGAGAAATCCTGGGTAGGGGTTTTAAAAAAAAAACATTTAAAAAAATGTTAACTTTTCTAAACATGAGTTTTAAAAGATTTTTTTGAAAATGATTTTGTTTTAGATTCCCGCACAACTGCAAAGTCGGATTCTCCCTGGAGTTCTACCAAATTTCACCAGATCCTCGCTATCGCCTTGAAGTGAAAAACCAACACCATCGAAACACCTATTTGAAGTGTAGCTCCGCCCTTCAAGTCAAGTAAGCGTAAATCTGATATTCTGATATCGTAAATCATTCGTAAACGATTGATTGATAAATCAATTGATCATTCTGATTGGCCGAAATCTAAACGTTAAGTATATACCGACTAAGGCTTTCAAGCCTTACCTTAGCATTAGATTTACATCCCACCCCTCTAACACGGCCAATTAAATCCAAGTTATAGATTTTATAAAAAATTTTTTATTTTTTTCAAATTTTGAAATGTAGGCACTTGAAGCAAGAGATTTTGGCGGCGGAAGGGAGTTTGGAGGAGTTGGCTCCAGCGCTTGAGGCGAAGCGTCGTGAAGAAGCGATTATTCGACAAGAGTACAATAGTCAGGATGCAGCTTTCAAGGCCGTGCAAAAGAAAGTGACTGAAGTGAAAATGAAGATTATGATGCACACCAAGACGATCACAAAGGAGCCGGATATTTCCAGTTTTGTAAGATTTTTTAAATAATTTCAAAAACAAAAAATCGAGAACCTATTTTTTTTAATTCATTTTTTTTTCTATAATCTGGAACAACTAGAGCACATTAATCGTTAATGTGTTTGGCGCATGTAATTTAATGTGTCTCGTACGATGAATTAAAAAAAATATTACAATTTGCAATTAAAAGCACGTAGTAGATTTGTTGTAATATTTTTCTTAAAAAAACGTCTTTCGAAATGTTTTTTTAAGATTTTATTTTTCTACATTTTATTCTGAAAATGTGGCTTTTTTAGGTAGAAGAGATGCACGACACAAAGGCACAGTTAGAAGCGCAAGTGAAGGGGAAGGAAGCGGCTGAAGCAGCGCTGGAAGGGATTCGCTCAAAGTTGGAAGTGCTGAAAAATCGAAAGGAAGAGTTGACGCAGGACATCGAAGCGACGCAGGAGCGCATTCGAGCGAAGAAAGACCTCATGGACAACTACCAGGCCAATTTGGCACAAATCGAAGCCGTAATTAAAAAAAAAACTTTTTATAAACCGTGTCTGAAAAAAAGAAGACATTTTGAAAATGTTTTTTTTTTAGAAAATCCGAACAGCCAAGTTGAAGCTACGTGATATCCAAGGAAGGTGTGATTTGATTAAGCCCAAATTGGAGCGCTATGAAAAAGCCGTTGAGGAAAAGACTGCTGAAGCTGAAGAATCGGGTCCAAGGATCGATACACAAAGGTTTTCAAAATCTTTTTTATTCGTGTTCTAAATTGTGTTTTTTAAATGATGTGACAAATTGAAAATGAAAAGCACAGCAAACTGTTTGTAATTCATGATATTAGTAGTAGATTCTGATTGGTTGAGTTTATCATAACCGGGTGATAAACGAGTACTTTGAGAAAGTACAAAGTCGAACTTTAAAAAAAGTGTGTTTTGAAAAACTTGAATTTAAAAAAAAAGCATTTGTTTTCAAACAGATCTCCAGGATCGCTGCTGGAAGAAGTGAGAGACTATAATCAGCGTGTGAAGGAGGCCAAGCGCCTGGTTGGTGATCGTGAAACGATTCTCAGAGACTTGGCGAGAGCCAAGGAGAGACATCGTAATTTGAAGGCAGAGTACAAATGCTGGGTGGAAGTTTTTCAGGTGACTTTAAAAAAGTAGCTTGTTCTAAAATTTGTTTAAGGAAAAGTTTCTGAAACTTGGTTTTAGAGTATATAGCATATTTTATAGCTTTTATAATAGCACAATGTTTTAAATTGAGGTTAACTAATTGAAATTACGTAATTGTTTGTTCAGCTGATGCAGACGTATGTGAACACGAATGTGGACTACTACGAGTCGATGATCCAGATTATTGGAAATGTGCTAATTACTTCGTTTCAGTGCCTCATTGCCTCACGTGGGTACAAGGTGAGACTTATTAAAATTTGGATTTTGAAATTTTTTAAAAATATGGTTCTTTTTTGAAGAATATTAAAATTGTGGGATTTTTTTTTTGAAGGGCCGCCTCCTGATTGACCATGAGCAAAAAGAGCTTTACTACTTTGTGTGTCCCGATGGAAAGGCCAATGAGAAGACGCTGTCTGTACTCCATAGCAAGGATAACAAGACGATTAAGTAAGTTTAAATGATAATGAATCTGTAAATTGTAATTAGTTGAATAAGTGTTTAAGTAATTCCAATTAATCACTAGACACTACCTCACGGAATATGGCAATGGCCTGTCGGGTGGAGAGCGGTCATTTGCCACTATCTGCTATATTTTGTCCATGTGGCAGATCATGGAGTGCCCATTCTTCATGCTCGACGAATTCGACGTCTTCATGGACCCCTTCAACAGGAAAGCGAGTCAGAATGCGCTGATTTCTCATGCAAATCGCTTCAAAGCGCATCAGTTCTTTCTATTCACGCCGCTCGACATCACGGAGTTGGCTGAAAATAGCACTGCCAGCGTTCTCAAGTGAGTTCAATGTAACTTTAATTAGTATTTAAGTCGAATTAAGTGTTTTCAAAGTTATGAAAACTGGTTTGGAATTTTGAGGATTTTTTTCTGATGAGAGATATTTGATATTTCGAATTTGAAAGCAATTTTGAACTTTTAAAAGGTGATTTTGATTTTCAATTTTGGTTTAAAAAAAAACAGTTTTTACAACTTTTTGATGTTTGTGCATTTGTTACTTCTACTTTTATTGGCGAGCAAGATTTGTTTTAAATTGAAATTTTAAAACTTTTTAGAAAAAGATTTTTAGAAGAACATTTTTAGAGCAACATTTATACATCATTTAATTTTGTTTTTAGAATGTTCCCGCCGTTACGAAACGATGTCGTAGCCAATGAGGAAGCGCCGGAGGATGAGGAAGAGGATTCTGATGAAGCAGGAGGAAAGCGGAGGCGTGGAGGAGGGGCAAGTCGGCCATTGGTTGAGCCCTCAACCAATCAGAATCGTCGAACTCGTCGCCGTTGACGTCCCTCCATGTCTTCTGTTCAGATCAGCTCACCATGTTTTTCAAAGAAGAGAATTTTAATGGCCTTACTAGTTAATTAGTTAATTTCAATTTAGCATTTAAATTACCCTCTTAATTTTACATGTTAATTCAGAATACTCACCTTTTGAAAAGTAGCCTAGTATTTTTCACTTTGAACAAACTTCCTGTTCTAAATCTGTTTTAGAACAAAACCTCCCGTTCTAAAAATCTGCTTTAGAACACAAACACTCGCGTTCTAATTTATAAATGCTGCAATAAATTACGTTTAGGGTAAAAAAAAATCGCTTTGTTCTTTTATATCCCTAGGGTAACTATACTAGGAAGTAACAAATAAATTGGACAAAACGTTTTACTAAAAACGTCGATTTTTTAAAACGATTTTTTAAAAATCCGATTTTGTCTTCTAAACTCTAAAGTGGTATTGGAAGTGGATGAAGCTCGAGTAGTAAGTTTTTTTTAGAACAAGCGATTTTTAAAACATGAAAGCTGCCAATGCGGTCAAGAAAAGGTACAGCACTTAATTTAAAAAAAAAAGTTCCAGAAAAGGGTCAATTTTTCAAACATTTTTGTTCGAACGCTGTTTAGAACAGAGTCGAGGGGGAGTGTCGTGGTGTCCACGAGGAGGCGTGACCTCCGTGACTCTGAGGCTGACCCTGACTTTGACCCCGAGGTCATCAGTCAAATGTCACCGATTCTAAGGGACCAAATCCAGAGTGGGCTGTTCAGTCAGGCAGACGACGCAGAGCCGGTCACGCCCTTCGAGCCGCCCAGGAATCCCAAGTGTCGTCGCTTGTACGTAAGGGGTCAAGGGTCATGTAACCCCATCTTTTGACCCTATAGGGGTAAAGATTTCTTTTGCTTTTAGCTGGAGAAGGGTCTGCTGCAGATGCTGCTTTAAGGGTACTGATGACCTTGAAGAGGTGATAGACGAAGAGTCAATTAGCACCGTTCAGGCGACACAAGGGACAATCTACCCTTTTGACCCTCAGCCGACCCTTGAGTCCACGGACCTTCACAAGAAGCACAAATCGGCAGCCAATCAGAAGCGGGAAAAGGGAGCGTGACCCTTGAAATTTTGAAATCTTAATGTTTAGAATTTCGTTATTTTAGATTCCGGTGATTTTGAAATAAAATACCGGATTTTTTTTATTAGCAATTAAAAAAAAAGGAATTTTTAAATAAAATAAAATGCGTTTTTAAAAAACGAAACAATTTTAAAAAGTGATTTATAAAAAAATTCTGGGGAAAAGTGTTAAGGGGACATGACACCCATTTTCATAGTGAAATGATGACAATGTCATCTTATGGGAAGAATTTGATTGTTAGTAAATGGCCTAAGGGCCAGGAGTTACGTACAAGTGACCACAATACCTCGATCAAAAACAGTACACTTTGGCCTACACGGTTTGGAAGTCATTTGTCACTAATAATTTCTCTAAGTTCATTAAAACACGCCACTAAAATTGGCATCCATTGTTTTCCACACATTTTGTCTAATAACTTTCGAGTAAAATAAGAATTGGTGATTTTTGTTTCCAAACCATGTGATCAACACCCTTGAATTGATTGAGCCCACGGTCACATTTTTAGGTCAACCACAAAAATACAGTTAAAAAAAAACAGTTAAATAAATTGAACTGTTATTTTTATAAGTACTAGTAGGAACATTCCTGTGAGAAAACTGGAAATTTGGAGAAAATAGGCAGTCAGGGAGGAATGACACTTCTATGTAACACACCTGGCTGCAAAAATATAACTCGCTTTCTCAAATTAAATTTCAAAACTAAATTTCTTATCTTGAAAAAAATACATGCATTATGTGCCTCTCAGGTTCATACAGACCAAGATTGGGAAAATAGGCTAATGTAAGGGAGCATATTAAGCAAGTATTAAATTAAATTAAATTAATTACACAGTATTCAACTGATTCGAGATATCTCATCTGCCTTCTCCCTCAATACTACCTGATCTTTGTTTTTCTTGTTTTAAGAAATCAGAATTGTGTTCTGCCATTTTCGTTCGCAAGTATGACATTTGGGCGACGAAATTTGGCAGAATAGGCGCAGACTGCCAGTTTAATTGGTTACCAATGGATAAATCAATTAATTAATTGTTTTTCTTTGCTGTTGTATAATGTCACTTTAAGACAAATCGAAAATGGTAAAAATTAGAGGCAATAAACTAAATCATAATTCTTGACATTTCGTTTTTTTTTTGAATTGCCCCTTAGCATTTTTGAATGTTTTTTGTAATTTCCGCCAAATTGTAACTTACTCTGCGCCGGCCGAAACATGGTAAGATTCATTGGAAAAGGGTCAAAGGTCAATTTTCATGACCTTTTTTTTTTCCAATGTCAATGACCCTTTCAGGAGGTCACGAGTCCCCAGGAAGTGGCCGACAGGCTCAGCACCTTCCCCGGCGTCTACGGCCTCATCATCACAAACAGAGACGGACAGCCCGTGTTCACGAGCATGGACAACACTGCCACGGTCACAACTGTGGCCAACTTCTCCGTCCTCGAACAGATGGCCACGGCCATCCTAAGGGACGTGGACCCTTCGGACACGCTCAATGTCCTGCGCATTCGCTCAAACCGATTCGAAGTCCTTCTCAAGCCAGGTGAGAGCTCTGTGGTGCTCATTAATTTAATTCTTAAAAGTTATAGACAGAAAGTTAAGTTTTTTTTTAAGTTTCAAAATGGAGAAAGTTTTTTAAAAAAGGGTTAATGCCAAATTTTGAATGCAAATGGCTGCTACTTTCTAAAAAATTTTTTCTTCTTGAGAGTGATGTCTTTGAGAGTTGGAAGTTGATTTTGAAGAGTTGTCGCTGATCCACGCCTTTAAAATTTTCGTTTCAGATCCCAACTACGTGATTTACGTGGTTCAAAAAATCCCACGGCCCAACTCCCTCAACCCCTGGGCAAAGGCACTCCGCACGGACAACGAGTAGGTGGATTTTCAAAATTTAAAAAAGAAAAAGAAAAAAAAAGAGTTAACAAAAAAAAAACGTGATCTGTTCAATTAATGAGTACCATACTTAAATACATAATTAATTAAACTAAGCTTGTGTATGAAGCCAAATTGGTATACTACTGCCACAATTTATCACGCGAAAAATTCTGACAAGCAAGTAAACAATTTGTTTACTTTTCTCTGTATACTTTTAAGTGGTCCTCACTGTATAACGACAAGCATTGAAAAATTTTTACAAGGACAAATCTTTGTCTAAAATATTTTTTAAAATTTACGTAAATATAACATAATTATAAAAACAATTTTATGTTGGAAAACAAGTTATGCTCAGGTTTCTGTAAGCATTTAATAAAAATTTTCGAGTAAATAGAAAAACAATGTTCTTCTCTCCTATAGACGTAATTGTCACAAAAAACAATTCGGTCAAAACAGATTCACGTTTAAAGAACCTTCAAACTAATTGTTCCTAAAATTGTCTTATCCTTCTCAAGAAATGCAACTATTGTTAACTTACTGCAGATTCGAAACAGTATTCGAACTAAATCACCATTTTAATACGCTAAGTGTAGCTAGTCTTTAGTTAACTACAATTCACTAATTAGGAATAGGTTTTAAGGCATTTTAAGGTCACTAACGGCATAGTACTGTACTGTTTTATTTCCGCCGTGTTCCGCCCTGCTATTTCTGAAAAATATGCCTAATTATTTTCATATTTAGTTACATCTCAAAGTATAAAAAAAATTTCGCACAGAAGCATACCATTAGTCAATGAACTAGAGATAAGTGTGGGTCATTTGATACACTCAAAATTCGGGTTAGAGAGCCGAAAAGTACTCAGATTTCTAATTAGACAAAAGTTACACCACGACAAAACTCTACCTACCCTTATACTACAATACCGCAATAAGTAACCGTCTATAAGACTGCAATAAATTACATCAAAAAAGGAATAAAGTAGGAAATCATTAAGATATATATTAGAAATATATGGACATTATAATATAAAAAGTGTCAATATAATAGACAATTCATCGGAAAATTCAAATTTCCATTTGCAGTTTTTGTTTTTGACCGTTTATGGTATGGAACATTCTCTATTCTGTACGTCCCACTGTCACTATGACGTCGCGACCGCCTTCAAAGTGGGTATTTAAAGTCGGATAGTACGTGATGCTAAAACAACTAAAAACTTGAGAGCTCCCATCATTTCCAATCCATTTTAAACCAAGCTACCTACCGCACTAAAATGAACCTTTTGCGAGAGACGATAGTTCTTCTAGGTGTCTTAACCATTGTCGCCGCCAACTTCTGTATAGATAATGTGTTTTTCGACGCCGTAAAGGAAAAGGATATTAAAGGAGTTGACAAAGACTTCAAAAGCATACAAAACTTTAATGAGATTAATGCGGTAAAACTTTTAATTACCAAAATAATAATAATAATACATTAAAACAATTAGCACTTTTGAGAGTCCGTATTCAAATATTTCCAAAAACCATATACTTCTTTGCATCCAGATTGAGCTGATTTTTGAGAAAGTTCGAAAGTTCGTGTGTCATGAATCCGAAGAGAAACCCACTGAGAAAGAGTTTACAGACGCCAATTTGAAGCTCTATGTCCAAGTGATGCTTTCCACGGATACAGTCATGCCGAAAATGGTGACCGTACTCGCCTTGCCTGGAAACAACGTCTTTGAAGTTAGGCGTGGGAAATTGCAACTTGAGAAACTCCCGGAGCAAGTAAATGTAGCAGAAAAGCAAGCTAATGAAGTTGGAGCCAGCCTCATGAAGGAAATTTTAGAAATAGCTGTAAGTTGAATTTTTTCAAATGAAGTAGCGTAGTTGCTACTTTATGGAAACGGCGTGTTCGTCCGTCCCGCTTTTGTTGCGCCATAACTCTCATAACAGTTTTGAATTTGCGGGAGAATATTCTAAGG
This sequence comes from Bilobella aurantiaca, assembly GCA_021029175.1. NCBI lineage: Eukaryota > Metazoa > Arthropoda > Collembola > Poduromorpha > Neanuridae > Bilobella > Bilobella aurantiaca. Next base: position 18,975 of record VYYI01001277.1, read on the forward strand.
GCCATTTATAATTAGTTCATGCCTGAAAGTTGGCTACAGAGTTTTTCCCTTCGCCCTCAAGAGCCATAAATCGACTTTTCGGAATTTGGCCCAGTCTTGCATGAAACGCAATTAATTATTTGAATGCACCAACTGAATTCTCAAATGTAGCTCAACTCAAAATTTTTAGATTTTTTGCAATATCTTACAAGTTAAACTATCGGTAGAATTTATTTGTAGTTTGTAAGAACAATTTCCTACTTGGTGACATTAGCTTGAACGCTCTATAATCTTAATGGTGTAATGTAGACTGAGCTGTTAATTTCGAAATAGAGCGCAAGTTGATTGAATCGAAACGATTTTATATTCTTCAATTTTTAGCTTATTTTTACTTATTGTAATTTTACTTTAAGTAAGTGTAATTAAAATTTTTTTTTTTGGCTCAAAGTTCTAATTTTCATTTTAGAATGTTAGCGAAGGAGTCTTGAATGAAGGCTTGTTGTTGCATGACCCATTTTTCTGGAAATCAAGGGGGCAGAGATCGTACAGTGTGCATTTTGCACTTGCCCTGAAGGGCACGGGTGACTTCACGGTTGAAAATGCAAAAGGCTTGACTGCCTCTGTTTTGGACGACGTAATGTCTGTATGGGAAATGACACTAGCGTCACTTGAATTACTTGCAAAGGCGGGGATGGGCGCGGCCACCTACGTTGCACAAAATGCGCAATCGGCCACTGTTGCCGCTCTGGGATCGGCGCAAGGTTTGGCAAAGAAAGGTACTGAAACTGTGGTTGATTTTGCATCTGATGCAAAGGATACCTTGACGCCAATGGCACAAAATGCTGCTGCAGGTGCGTATAATCTGGCAACTGAAACCAAGAACACCTTGACGCCAATGGCACAAAATGCTGCTGCAGGTGCGTATAATCTGGCA
>VYYI01001278.1:0-20656 GCA_021029175.1 Bilobella aurantiaca
GTACTGGAAAAACCAGCACGTCTGTTTACTATGATTTACCCAACAATTTTGTAAATGGTAACTGTAAATGCATGAAAATGAATCATCCTATAGTATCCTGAAGTAGTTGTCGTACTCCAATGAAATTCTTTGAATTGCGGTACTTCTGGATTCTACTTAAGTAATCTTTCAGGTCAACTGGTTCGTACTGTATTCAAAAGTTTCTAATAAATCTCTTTGGGAGATCCTCTACAATGACAAACAGGATGTCGACGCGGGTTCCAAGTCTTAAAAAAATAGCTGTTGAACACATATTGTCTCTCAAATTTGCTGTCCGCTGCACATTGTACTGTCCGGGTCATACCGTCACTTATGATTACAATAAAATGTGAAGGAAGGCTACCCCGAGCACAAAGCTCTGGCATAACTTGTATTGACAATTCGTCAACCAAGCGATTTCTTCCTATGCGCTCATAGTCTTTTGTATATAACCCCGTGGTAACCACATGGCAGAGCGATAGCACAGGCTATAAGTCATGGGAAGAAGCCGCTTGGTCGAATATCTTTCCCCCTCACAGCACACCCTTGAACGTGTTACTAAACCTTTACAGGCACATCCCTGAGGTGCGCCAAGGAGGACGCAGTGATTTACGATTTCGCCAATCGGAAAAGAATCAGGGAAGAAATTTTTGTGGAACCGATAGACTCGGACAAGTGTCGTCTCGTTCTCCGCATGAGGTTGCGGTTCAGAAAATTATACGACGGGGAGTTGGACCAAAGTTTTCCGAGTCCATATATTATGGTCTTCCAAAAGTTTTCCACTCTCACGCCGCCGGCCAGACCCGACGTGACAGTAACGGTAGGGAAGTGGGCGTTTCAAGCCCATAAGTGCATATTGGCTGGTAAGTTAAGAAAACCTCTCAAATTGTATCTATGCTAAATATTAAGCATTGGACAGATTCTCATCAGTGTAATTCTATATTGTAATCACGTACGACCTTCAAAGGATGCAGTGACGTGTTCAATGACATGCTACTCAAAAACTTGGTGACGGAGCCGGGCTCAACGAGCATCTTGACCATGACGGATATCAGCCCGGAGATTGTGCAGGGATTGCTCAAGTGGATGTATGGATGGAGCTGCAAGAGGATCTGTGTTGATCTGGAATTCACCCTGGATCTCCGGTCTGCAGCTGAAAAGTACAACATGAAGTCCTTGATGGGAGCGATAGACGATCTGTTGTCCGATTCCCGCTTCCCAATAGATAAGGTTCGAGTGGACACAGGGCTCAAGTTGTTCCTCCTGAGGAGATCCAGAGCTGCGAACAATATTGGACTCATAGTGAACATAGTGAGACTTCTTAGAGCGTAAGCTAATATTTACTGCACTTTTGTAGAAGTATATAGAGTACACACTGGAACTGCACAGTCCCACCTCACTGTCAGTGAAAGATCGTATGATTTCTTGATTTGACTAGGGGGAATACGATGTCGGTTCATAACAGCTAGGGACAGGTTGCCTTAATTCATACAATTTTGTTTTTATTCAGCAAGCCGGAAGAAATTCTGGAGTCGAAAGTTTTGAAGGAGTTCCTGGACGAGGATCTGAGGGCTTTGAGGTTGTTGATAGATCTTTTGGCGGTTGGACGTCGTTTGATATAGTTTTGATGGAGTCAGTACGCTGAAGTAGGCTCTAAAATGAGTGGTATTTTCTTATTCTCATAAATAAATGCAAATATTGTAAGAAACTAATCGCTGTGGCTCCTGTGTCTCCATGAATACTGAGAGGAGGATGCTATACCGTTATACTATACGTGGGAAATTGTGGGGTGAAGGAGCTCAAGGATGATTGCCTTATTGAAGTAACTTTGTTCTCGTTTCGAACCTTTATATGCATCAGAAATATAGTGATTAAGCAAAGCACCAAAGCAAATGTTTTTCCAACAGAAATGTGGCTATTTCGTTTTAGTTTCTTTTAGTTATAGTTAGTTAGTTTATTTCAGTTTAGCACCGAAAGCCAAAGGAGATCTTCACTCCAATATTGATAATTGTTTTGGGATTCACATTCATTGTACACCGAGGAAGTTCATCCAAATCTTTTCCCCGCCGTGAATCTATTAATCATATCAAAGCTCCACTTGGGTTGATCATAGGGAACCATGTGACCTGCGTTCCGGATGATAAGTTGAGTAAACGTCCCGGAGCTCTTGGCGTATCCGGCAATCTCACTCCCAACCCTCCATATCTTCCGCGGTGTTTTGGAAAAATCGTTGGCCCCCTTCCATTTCAAAGTTCGGATGAAATTGTCCGTCAGCGTGCTCGCCACGATTATATCCAGCTGACCGCTATACATCAGAATCTGGTACTTTTCGGGTGCATCCAGCAAGGCCTCAATCCAAGGTTTCACAGACTGGTACATGTCGTTCCGGAGGTACTTCTCCACCTTCCCTCCCAAGTCGTCATAGGAAAGATTTCCCACGTGGATTGAGCGTCGGGTTGAATCGAGTTGGACAAAGCCTGAGAAGTAGTTTTGATCCGGGGGAGAGGCTGTAAGGAGAAAGTTGAAGTAAAAGTCGAGCCCGGTCACGTTCTTAAAGTAGGAAGTTCCACTCGGAGTCAAGTCACCGTCCAACAACGCGTCGATTGTCTGAAATTAAAGAATGATGCAAAGTTGTTTTCCGGCTCATTTCAGACTCTACTTAGTAGACACGTACCAAGAAGGCATCCATGTACTTCCCAGCCTTTATGCTCTGCCTCGCCTTCTCCTCCTCCTGATCGAAATAAGCCTTGCCATTCATATCGAGCAAACCAATGTTGTACAAGTACTCGCCATAGTTGAGCATGGAGACCGGGTCAGAAAATCCATCACCAATGGCCATGCCTCGGAGCGGGATCTTGATTTTCGGAGACTTCTGATTCTCAGTATGAATCTTGTATGAAATAGCAGGGATGTACTTTCCTGCACCGCAAGATTGAAAATTAGATATAAGCACATGATATGATGATGTGAGGGAGTATTAAATCATTCTGGACATCATACCGGCATAAGATTCACCCGTAACATAGAAGTCTCTTGCTTGATATTCCGGGAAGAGAGTGTAGAATTGAAGGAGCGCCTCGTACAGATCACGAGCAACGTCACTTTCATTCCGCGTGTAACCCGCATCAGATTTTGTATAGCTGAAGCCTGAAAAATTCAAGAAAATAATCAAAATTATCATAGGGCGTCTCTGTGAGACCAATGTTATTTTCATGAATCCAGACCTACCGGTCCCGACAGGATTGTCAAAGTAAATGACAGAATGAGTGAGGGTCCAAGCCGTGTTCCGGAAATCCACGGTATTATCCTTATTTATGATAAAAGGACCATTCTCCGTGAAAAGCCCGAACAAGGACGACCCGCCGGGTCCACCTTGTAACCAAACTAGAAGAGGCGCTGTCTGAGGATTAAACTGCAAGAGATAAAATCCCACCCATTCCCATACTTACTGAGCATCTATGAATTATTTTTTGTATATTTCATAGGAGGCAAAGCGCAACTTAGCTTACAGCAGCTGGGAAGAACCAGAAGAAGAGATTGGAGTCATACTTGGGATTGACTGTGAGGAAACCACTATAGCTTATCACGTCAGTTAAGTTTGTGACCCGGGCCAGTTTCTGAGCTTCACTGATTCTCCCTGCCTGGATCAACGGTGTGAGCAGCAAGGGCTCACCCGTATTCCTCCCGTACTTAACCTTGAGAGGTTTCGGATAAATGTTCTTGTGAGAGAAGGAGTGGCCGGTGCCGGCCAAAATCGACAGAAGCAGAAAAAGATACAGGGAATAATTTCTTCCTTCCATTTTCCTCAACGGCCCTCGTCGTCCTACATGCGTATGAACTCACTGACGATAGACAAAAGTGCCAAAAGAAAACGATTGGAAACTCAAGACTGGACGGCTAACGCTGACGACCTTTGTCCTCTAAATGAGCTGCATAAATCCAATAATCTATTACGATGGCGTCGGCTGAGAAGAGATAATTAAGAAGGGAATGAACTCCATGATATGGAAAGCCGGGATACTCCTTCCCCTGACAATTGCATAAGTTGTACTGTTCTGTAGTGTATGTATTAATGTCTATTTATTTGACGCAAAAAAACTACTGGAATAAAACATGAGATCAACTTAACCTACGCGGCATCTCCAGCTATCGAGTTGTACACTCGATGGCAGCATCCATCCTTCAGTATTAAATCAGTTGTTTCCTATCCTTTCTGGCCCAAAAATGTATCGTATCCTTTTCAAAAACTGTTTTTAATAAGATAACACTTTTTTGGGAGTTATCCCATCGCATGTTTTAGCTCACTTTTTCCCAAATTGGGAATAGTAGGATCACTGCGTGGCTATCTCTTCGGTTCACAATTTTTTCTGCATGTACGCTAAAAATTAACCAACAACAACTGTGGCATCCGTGCAACGATCTGCTGTAACTCTATAGTTTTCGACTGACCGTATGCCAAACTGGGAAGCCATCTGGCTATGGTGGGGAAAAGGTGGAAGGACTTGAATTTGAAAGGCTACCTCCAATAATTCCTATTTATAGCCTAGTTGGATGGAGTCAATCAATTCAATCAATCAATCAATTAATTGACGATGGACCTAACCCACGAATCAACGTTGGTTCAACACAGAACCTAGTAAGGTTGGATAATGGCGATCCTGTTCCCACCTGGAATATTGGAGGTAGCTAAGGGTTAGAAACATTTTTAATTTGGGAATCAACGTGAGATTTCGGGATAGGAATTGCGGGGATCGTTCTTGACTGGATGAAAACTACGATAATGCCTCATCACCTCCTTCTAAAACACAAATTAGTACGGGACTCGCAGAGTTGAGAGAGCACAAACGTCAGCAGTTGCCAACATTAAAATTGCCTCTCTGAATTTCTGACGAGACTATAATCTTAAAGACTTCATTGGCAATGAGAACGGTTCCACCGGCCTCTTACCTTCAGCATCCCTCAGAGCACGTGTGGCGACAGAGTACGGGATTTAACACAAACATTATGTCAGCAGCTGCACCACGACCGCCACGACAGATCGCGACGATCGATTATGAGAGAAAAAAATAATACGTAAAATAAACAGGGAAACTCGACTTTAATAACGGAAGCGTATAGGAAAATCCTCACAATTTTTCCTCTGGAACGTGAGACGGCAGAAATAATAGATAGAAGAACTCAAGTATATAGCATATTACAATTTCATCACCCCAATGATTACACATCCTCTCTCATATTGTACGCAACTTAACTAAAACTAAAAATAATATCTTAATTACTTATAAGTATTATATATTTACATGCACAGAGTACAAACATGCTAATTGATAGCTCCTTTCTTCAGTTTCATCCTCACACATGCGGGCCAGCCGGTTACCCTCATTTGTTTCATATTGAAACAGTCACTATGGTAACTCAATATCCGCCGTAAAGTCAATCTCCTCCTGCTGGTTAGCCGACGACCTGATATGAAAATATGTAAATTATTTTGACACGCGCGGAAAAGAATACGACAGCTTACAGGGGTATTTCAACTTACATCAGGTCAGGTTGAGCTGACTTGCTTTGATGGTAGAGCGCAAGTAGGGAAGACTTGGGTTTGCTTTGATGATTGTTCGGATGCCGGGGTCCGGGTGGGCCTACAAGTGGACCTGGACCCCTCACAGGGGGTCCAGGGGGTCGGTACGGGTGAGGGAGCCGTGGCCCAGAAGGCCTTATGTTTCCCGGTCCTGACCTCAGGAGGAGTTCTCTCTGGTGGAGCTGGAAGGATTGAGGATTCGGTGTGTTGTTCAATACTTGGGCATTCCTCTGGTCCCCAACTACCTTCACGGTCCCGGGAATAGGGTCCAACAGGCTGGGCAGTTGGTTGGTCCTACTTGCAGCCGCTATTTTCTTAGCTCGTGCCTTCACACCACCGCGGTTACCCCTGATTTTCTTATCGCTAGCTCCCACGGGCTGAAGTGGAGCATTTCCTACGTCTCCCTCCACGAGGACCTTCCCGAACTTAGTGACTTTGGCCTTGGGCAGGGCCGCCTGACCATTGGATTTTGGGGGCCCACCGGACGGTGGGATCCACGGCTGGGCTTTGAAATTGTTATGTTGCGGAGGGTGGGGTCGCGGTCGCATCGGAGGGTTGTGGTTCGGCTCGTAGTCATTATAAAAGTCTTGCTCCATCTCCCGCCTTCCCCCAAATGGCTCCTGAGGATACATGCTGGGCCCGTCGTTGAAGAGGGGTTCGGGTCCGAGAGGAAAACGCTCCCGGGCAATCCGCTTCGGCCCTGGGGGCATCAGTGGACCCCGGCTTCCGGAGCCGTAAGGCTCATCGTTGTGGAAATGAGGAGGTGGAGGGAGACGTCGAGGTGGCGGAGCGTAGTAATGTGGATCATCGTAGTCGTCACTAAAATTCTCCCTCGGAGGGGGAAAGTACCTTCTGGGACCCGTGCCTTCGAAGCCCCGATCTCCAGGGAAGTCGGGCGGGTGTCTCAGATGGGGAGGGGGGATGGGTGGTCTGCCGGCATAGTAAGGTCTCATTCCAGGTGGAGGTGGGCCTGGCCTAAGCAGTCTTGGGGGTGGAGGGAGACCAGGGCGACGAGGCGGGAATGGGCCAAAATTGTTCCCGCCGGGGTGTGGAAAGGGTGGTGGGAAACCTGCAGGTCCCGGCATCCTTCCGGGCGGACTGTAACCAATAAATAATAGGGACAGACTGTTATGGAAACGGCTGTAAATTTACTTGAGGTGTAGCAGCAAAACTAACCGAGGGAGTGGCGGTGGCGGCGGCGGCTCCTTTCGTTTTCCTAATAATTTTGGTTTCACTGGAACCGAAGTGCTGTTGCTAGGTGCCACATTTGTTACAGCCTCAACTTTCAGTACTTGGCCCCCAACTTGGTAGTTGCTCACATCGTTGATTGCAGAGCGGATGTCCCCAGTTGCTTCCAAAAGCTTGAAGAAAATGAATATCAGTATCACAAAACGGATCCCCAGAAGTAACAGAACTGCTTCAAAACATGTGTGTATAGAAAACTCACCACATGACCAATCTCTCCCTTTTTTTCAGCCTCCAGAACGTATCCGTATTTGGTGAAAAGATTTCGAAGATCCTGAACTGACAGACTACTCGGCATATTCTTCACTGCCAGTTTCATAGTCGGGATCTTCGGACCCTGAAGGTTCTTGGACTGACAAACGGAGATAGCATTCCCTTCAATCTCAATCCCATCCATCCTTTCCACTGCCTGACGCCCACAGTCCGCATCTTCCATGTGCTACAATAATAGTAATAATGAAGGGAAACAACGGAGGAAATAAAACTACATAATTCTTCATTGTAGTTCAACCAAGATGAGAAAAACGAGCTTACGACAAAAGCGTAATTCCCTCTGAAAACTTCACTCTCCACGACCCGGCCGAATGGCTCAAAAAGTTTGCTCACATCCTCATTTTTCAGTCCGTTTGGGATGTTTGTGACGTAAATTTTGAACGTTGAAACTTTTTCCACCTTCATCCTGGAAGAAGAAACAAATTGACGCCGTATTTTAAGTTGTAAACATTAAAACCCACACTAAGGACTCACCACGATTTTCTGAGGAGCCAAGCAATCATGATAAAGATTTACCTTGTGATGACAATTGGACAGCGTCGTGGGATGCAATATCCGGGAAATAGAATATGAGCTTGATCCTCCACCGGGCAGAGATGTTATAGAAAATAGACAAGAATTAAAAAATGTGATGCAGATTTCCGTGATTTTATTTTGTTGTCCGGGGAGAAATAAGTACGAGGGATTTTACTCAACTGCCTTTTACTCATACATGATACACACACAATCATACAAAAGTTGATGTCTCTCTATAGGTTCAGATTTGTACCGCAGAGTTTGTGAGGAGCAAGCATTTCTCTACTCAGTCGAGTCAGCAGGCGGGGAAGTCTTGTAGGTTCAAATCAGTTGAGAAAATTCCTGTCGGCTGTCGGGGAAGTTTTATTTAGTTCCTGTGGGACACGTCGACTAAAACCATCATACTGTTCAGTACTCACGGGGGGGCTTCCTTGAAAATTATTTTTTTGAAACTTCCGTGGAAAAAATCTGCAGTAGTTTATATTTTAGAATTTGCGCCTCCACCTTCTGCGTCTGTGCCAAAGGTGACGGTGAAAGCAAAGTACAAGACGAAGCTGAAGATCATTCATTAATTTATTTTCTGTCCGTTTTTAAACATTTTGTGAAGAGTATTTTGATAATCATTTATAGTCATTGAAACTGTACTTTATTTCTGTATTTAAGTAGAATTAAAGTATTCCGAATAACTTGCAATAATTAATTGGTGATCCTACCAACCACGTTGGTTGAGGTGGTTGGACTGAGTGGGTTTTGAAGTTCAAAAAATCTGTTGTATCAGTGCGTATACTATTTCATCGTGTATTTGGTCAAAGTGCTCCGGTATGAAATATGGAATTATTTAAAAGCGGCTTAAAGACTGTTTTGGGAGCACAGTCCACGGCTGGCTCCGGTGACGGTGTCAGAGGGGATGAGGGTGCTGAAACGGTAATATCAATTTATGAATTTTGAACTGCTTTATTTTTATACGAATATATTACGAAGATTCCAACGTAGTTCGTCGAACTCATCTTACTTTGCTCGTAGTCGAACTATTTTGGAATTCCCAATGGTATTATATGGTCGTCCAAGTAGTTTTTTCCGGCTCATATGCAGCCCCTTTCAGTACGACAGCTCTACTGGTGGCTTCTCATAAGTGGTAGTCAGTCTTTAGTTTTTACGATCAATTAAATCGGTGGAGTTCATAATCCTGCAGTAAAGAAAATGATCGGCCTGTATGTGATCGTTGATAGGAGAGGCTTAATTAAACATTGGAGATAACTTTTAACCTCGATGGAGGGGACTCAGGAGTCTTAAGAGACTGTGGAGCTATACGGTGAGTTGGAAAAGTTTCTTTTCAATAGTAATGTATAATATTGTCTCGTTTCAGGTTGAGAAGCTGGTGGAGCGCCTGCAAAATTCGACCCTATTGGAGGATCGACGTGGAGCATGTCGGGCTCTGCGTTCCCTCTCGAAAAAGTACCGCGTAGAGGTCGGGGCACAGGGGATGGATCCCCTCATGAATGTCCTCTCTGTGGACCGCATCGACTCCGAAATCGTCTCCTATGCCCTCGAGTGTCTTCTCAACATCACGCAGCCGGAACCGCTGGAGGATGAGGACCCGAACTCCCCGCCCATGGGGAAACAGTTCACGGAGATTCTGACCAAAAAGAGTGAGAATGTCCAGACCCTTCTGTCCGTTCTGGATGAATATGACTTCCGGATCCGACTGCCAGGGATTAAACTCATGACAAATCTACTGAAGAATAGACCGAAAGAGATACAGGAGACACTTCTGGTCAGTCCAATGGGGATATCCAAGCTCGTGGACTTGCTCAGCGACTCTAGGGAAGTGGTGCGGAATGAGGTGAGTAATTTGTATGATAAATTATGTGGAGATGGGAAAGTGTGGGTAGTTTTTATTTCCTTTTAATTTGATATCTCTCCAGGCCCTCCTCCTCCTCACAGCGTTGACCCGAAGCAATGCAAATATTCAGAAGATAATAGCCTTTGAAAATGGATTCGACAGAGTTATTCAGATTATCGAGAGCGAAGGCTTCTCGGATGGGGGTCCTATTGTGGAGGATAGTCTCCACTTATTTCTCAATCTATTGAAGGGCAATACTAGCAATCAAACGTTCTTCCGGGAAGGTATTTAATATCGCTTTAATTTTTAAAATAACTATGAATTTTGATGGTTATTTTCAAGAATTTTTTGAATTTTCATGATGTAAATAATTTGATGCCATTTGTATTTTCTATTTTTTGTGGTTGTATTTTTTATTGCAGGAAGTTATGTGAAAAAACTCCTCCCATTTTTCTCTCAGCCAGATGATAATGATGACTGGGGAACGCAGAAAGTTTCAAATGTGTATCACATGCTCCAAGTTGTGAGGACTCTGGTTTCGCCGCTGAACCCCACACAGCAGACTGTTGCCTGCCAAAAGTCGATGAAGGCCTGCGGGATCCTCCAGAGTCTCTGCAGTATTCTCATGGCCGATGGAGTCCCTGCTGAAACTCTCACGGAGGCTATAGTCACAGTAGGGGAGTGTATTCGGGGGTGTCCCGAAAACCAGGAATACTTTGCCTCCGTTATGGCACCATCGGATCCGCCACGGTAAGTTACACTGCACCCTGGGACTTAGGCTGAGGGATTGCTTTTATCTTTCTTTTAATGACCATCTGTTCATTGTACTTTCCAGACCAGCTCTACTCATTTTGTTAATGACTCTGGTGAATGAGCGGCAACGCTTGAGTCTCCGCTGTGCCGTTCTCTACTGTGTGCAGTGTTATCTCCACAGGAATGAAAAAAGTCAAGCCGACGTTGTCAAGACTCTGCTTCCATCCTCCGCTGAAGGTATGGAAAATTTGGATTTTTGTGCAAGTCGAAGTTAGAATCTAATGGAGTTTATCTTTATTTGTAGCTTCCAGTCTGAGCGCGGGTCAACTTCTATGTAGTGGATTGTTCAGTAAGGATCCAACGAGCAACTGGTTCGCCGCCGCAGCCCTCTTCCACGCAATCGGGGGTAATGTGGCACAAAAGGAGAATCTTCTCAAGGTGCAGTTGGCCACCAAAGCCACCTCGCCCGCCATTACGCTACTACATCATATTGTGAACACGGCGCAGCAGGTAAGTCGTTTAAAGACTTTGGTCGGTGACCTTCATTGATGAAATATGAAAAACATGAAAAAGCTTGGTCGGTAAATATGATTCTGGAATCATTGACGAGTAAACATTTTTATGATATGTTAGTGTACATTGTTTACGAACACTTTATCAGTCTATATTGTTTATGAGACGTTATTCAGTCAACGTTGTTTATACTATATTGCCAAGTAAACACTGTTTAGGATACGCTGCGCACTGATTTCAAAATTTAGTATCCTCAATCAATAAAAAAAATAAATTTTAAAAATAATAATAAAAATAAAATCATGGTTAGTATTAAAAGTAATGTATTAGGTAATATTACAAATAGTAAGTTACTAATAAATAAAATTGTCTGAAAAAATGAAGCCAGTATCAATTTTGCATCAAAATTGATTGTCAAACATTGCTCTGACTATGTCATTGATAAAACTTTGTCCAGCTGGTCTTGTTTTTACTTAACGATTCTCCTTTTTCCGCAGACGACGAAGGCCCAGGTGAAGATTGCAATGCTTCAGTTCCTGTCCAGCTGGTTGGAATCCTGCCCAGCTGCCATTACGCTCTTCCTCAGCAATGCGAATTCGGTCCCCTATCTCATAACGCAGGTGACCGGCTAATTCAAAATCCCAAATCCCCCAAATCCCACAGGTAGCCAACTCAAAACATTTTGCTTTTCTTGAACAGATAACATCCGGTGAGACTGAAGACAAGGAGATTTTCGTTCAAGGCCTATCAGCGTTCGTTCTCGGACTTTGCCTCTACTTCAATCCAAATACCGTGGAATCTTTTACCAAAGTAAGTTGACTGGTTGCTGTACTTCCCTGTCGAGAATTCCACAATTTTCTCCTACATCTCTCTATACAGGAAAAACTACTCCAACTCATTACGAATCGGATCGGGCTGGAAACACTGACAGATGGACTGAATGACATATCAAAATCCGAATTCTACCTACATTCCCTGAAGCATCCCCAAGTGGTGGCGAAACATTCCACGGATCTCCTCTTCGATCACTCCTTCTGCCTCCTCTTCAAAAAATACGAGCCGCTCATCCTCGCCCAGCTGAGCAGTCCAAACGGCTCCCACCCCACGCCTGAGTCCAATTTGGCCAACGATTTCTCCAAGATGGGCTACATGGGGAACAACCACCAGTCCCCCAATGACGTCATCAACAGTTACAAGGAGGTAATCCGGAGACAAGATGAATCCATTGAAGTCTGTAAGAAGGAAATCTCAGCTCTCCAGCTCCATAATCAGGAGTACAAGGTAGGGATCGCAAGGGAGTTTGCCGTCCCACTGTAATATGAAGTGTGAGTGGCCCTGAGCAGTGGTTTTTCTCTTCTCTTATCACAGTCCAAAGTGGAGGATATGCTGGCGGAGGTGATCCAACTGAAGAACCAGCTTGCGTTAGCCCAAGCGCAGCGGGAGAGCTACAACAATGTTCGACAAGTGCCGGAAGAGACGCACTTGGCAGCCATAGCGGCCAAGGACAAGCTTATACGTGAGCTGGTATGTACTTGAACCCTCTAGCTAAAGGTTCGTAACGGCAGCATCCGCCGGCGTCTCTCATCTCGTTCCTGTTCTTTTTTTTTGCTCAGGAGGCCAAGGTGGAGGCCCTGAGTCAGAATGCCATTGGGAATTCGGCGAATAGTGTCAAGTTGGCCATGCAAGAGGACCTTATCACCAAGTTGGAGGATGAAAACAAGCTGTTGGTGGAGGAAGTAGATCGAATGAAGAAGGATCAGGAAGAGCTGCTCGAGCTGCTAACGGAGCAGGATAATCGTATTTCCGGCCTCAAAAGGCGCTTGCGGGAATTGGGCGCACACGTGGGTTTTATTGTCAAAAATGAATCTGTCCATCTTTCCCTGTAGCTAAAAATTAGTTTGATTTTGTTATCAGCATCCGTTGCAGGCCTCGGTATCTGAAAATTTGTAATTTCTTTTTATAAATTTGTGCGTCATTTTTTTCAGGTCGAGGAGGATGAAGATGCTGAAGATGAACTAGTCCCTGCAAACATGGTTGCCTTCGATGACGGAACGGATGGGAATGTTCTTCAGTAAGAAAACTCCTACTGCCCGAGTGTCCCCTCGGAACACGATCGTCTTCGTGCTTGGAATTTTCAGTCACACACACAGTTCCGTTTTATACTACTGTCGTTCACGTTTTGAAATTTTATCTAAAGTCTAAAGGAGTTTTTTGTGGACACTACGTCCCCCTCTCCGCTCTTTTCAGTTTCCTCTCCATTTTCCATCGTCACATATGCTGCAAAGAAATCTTTGAGAAAAGTACGTTTAGATAGCCCATAGATTGTACACTCAATACTGCACATTTTTGGCCTGCCAGGTGGCCACCTCCGGACTTGATCCAGCAACGCCCGCATAAGAGTTGGTTGCTCCGAGTCTCCGAGTCTGAAATGTATAAACGTGTAGTACAGAATCCGATTCTATGCAAAAATACTACTTCTAATATTACTGGAAACAATAAAATAGGAAAAGATGAGACAAATGAGCAAATTTGATAACTTCTATTACTATTGTGGACTTTTATTTTTTATGTGGAACAACTTTAAGTTTATAACAGTTTCCAATATATATATATATATATATATATATATGTATGTTTATGTTTACATATATATGCATTTAACTATGTGTATTTGTAGATATATATGTATTTATTTAGATTTGCTAGCACGACTTTGACAGCCCCTAACTCACTCCCGCTGCTCACTAGTTCATAGTAACAGCGTATATATCTAAGTAGATTATTTACTGATACTCACTATATGCATTTATGCATATATGTATGTAGAGTTCCATAGTACGTATTTTATTTTTGACGTGAGCATCAACCAATTCTAATAACCTCTTCAAAGTATCTATATAACTGCTGTATCGACGACGGCGGTTGGTTCATCATCATCATTATTTACCATCCCCAAAATGGTCAATTGATCGAATCCATGTAACGTAGTGTTTAACGATGATAAGTACATGTCTGAAAACTACGACATCAGCATCATTCGAGCCTACATATCGGGCATTCCAAGAATCTTGATGTGTAAGCAGTCAACATCACAATATCCCTCTCTCATTTCCAACTTGAAAACAAACATCACATCCTGGAACCATTTCCCATGATTCCTTCCAACCCCTCGGCAGCAACATGTCTCGTCTGCAGCATGGAAACAACTCGTCCTTCGTCCGTACCACCACGATGCAGCCAGAGATCCCGAAATATATATAGGCTATATATGATACTCTTCTCTCACAAGTCCACAAAATTCTCCTCCAACACTTTCCCATTAAACTTGAAAACCCCCTATAGGCTCAGAAGAGCTCTCTGGTAGAGATAAGAAGAGTAAGACGCAGGCGCTTGTACGCTATAAAATCTCTATTACAAAAAGCCACACATGCCTCCATAAATTGCTCGTCCAGCCTCCACCATCCTAAGTAATACAAATGAAGATACATTTACATGTGTACATATATACGTTATCTGTTACAAAATCCCGACCTCAATATCCTCAGTCAGTTTCAACAAGAGCAGAGCTCAAAAAGTCGAGCTAGCTGGAACCGGACGTTTGGATCCGGTTTTACAGCAGGCATTATGGATGTTCCAGGGGAAGGAGACTTCCACATGTGCGCGGCATTTGGACAAAAAATAACTTTCTCATGAGACAACAAGGATTTCTGAGTAGTGCAGAGACGTGTATATGGTCACACTAGACCAAATCAATACTCTACACGCCAGTGGCGGTAACAGCGCGTAGGAAATCTTGAAAAATCTCCCTCCCCCCATCTCTTCTTCTGGACTTTTCCTAACGTCGTTACATTGCGGAGGATGCGAACGAGTGTGTGTGTGTGTAGGTTTGAGCTGACGGCACAGTTTCCACCACCGGAAGAACGTTGCAATTATAATCTCAATTATTACGGGTATTTCTCAAACTCCTTCCCAACATATGGGTTTGCAGGGCAGTGTGAGGGCGGAGTCGAGAGTTCCAATTTTTGCCGTCCAAATCTGGAGCTCACCGTGAAAAGTAGCTGGATGTGGAGAAGACAGTGGGTTGAGCGGCGGGATGAAGGGTTGTGGTTCTCACCCTATTGCTATTATTCTTCTTTTTGGATCTTCGTCGTACTCCATTATTATTGTTACTATTGCTCTCAGCTGACGGTTGACTTCCACCGTTGTTGTTGTTGCCGCTGCTGCTGCTGTTATTTCCGTTTCCATACTCAAACTCTTCATCAACCCCTTGAGAATCTTTGGAAGATGAAGATTTGGGCCGCCGTCATTGATCCGGATCCTCCGACTCGAGCCGAAGGCTCTTATTATCGCTTCGCAGAGACCCATCGTAAGGACTGTAGTCATCCTCTAGGTTCACATCCGTTGTCCTGGGCAGAGGCTGGCCATTCTGACTATCCCTGTTATTACTACTACTACTACTACTGCTACCACTATTACTACCCGCTAGACTAAAGTTATTGTTCACGCCATCATTTGCGTCGGACTGAAGCGATGTGGAGGTCGTACTGCTGCTAGTTGTCGTATTGAGCGAGGATGCCGTCTGCTGAATCACTTTAAGCAAATGCTCGTTTTCCTTCCGCACTGGAATCAGAGAGAGAGAGAAAAAAACATTAAATTAGCACTCATCTCCATCTATATAATAACACTCCTCGCATTGCACACCCTTTTCAGAGGGCTGGGAAATGAGAAGCGGGAACATCAAAGGCAGAAGCTGAAGCGGAAAGCGGGACAAGTGGAAAATGATTTCGAGAGAATTCCAATGCGCCCAGCATTACATTTCAAATTGGCTCTCATCTCAAACGCAAAAGCTTTGTGAGAACGCTATACAAGCCGTAATTAACGTTAATTCACACAATTTCACAGCTTCAAATTTATTCGTGTGAATTTGCAGGGAACAATTTATTTATTTTAATGTATATTTTCACACATTGCATGATTGTTTTGAAGCTGGATGTTCCCACCTCTTTTTGCTAGAGATTTTTACCCCAGATTGACTCTCAAAGTTGCGTACGACTACCCAACCCACCGCTTTTTCTTAATGATTTTCAAAATTTCACCCACTTTTTTACGTTATGGTTCTATTATTTTTATTTTAATTAATACAATTTTGCAAGTAAAATAACTGACATGACAACCCCGGCAGTCAATTTACCGATACCTTTCCAGTTATCCGTTCATCCGCGGTTCGGGAGTGTGAGCAGTGACGACTGCTTACCACAGACAAAACATGCACAAAAGAGTGGGCGCGTTTTACAACCCTTTAATAACGACTTAACCGATGGCGGCAGCGAAAGCCTGCATTTTCGCAGTCTTTAGTCTCGCCCAGAATTAAGCGACATGTTCCCGGAGGACAAGCTGGCGCTCGGGGAGAGAATTGAGGAATTTCCACTCTATAACGTCCCCATTCGGAAATTGATTGAGAGATATTGAATTGAGGAACACTTTTCACGGCTCGCAGCCTTTCCCATTTACTCAGACACAGGTTTCCCGCACACCCCCGCACCCACGAACCCTTCCCATGTGAAAGCTTGGACGGAATGAGGGAGATCATACCGTGAAAACCACGCAGCCACTTCTCCCTCTGGCAGTCTCTCTATATAACCGGGAGAGGATGATGATCATATCTCCTGGTGCTCCCGCTGAAGTTTTATACAGAGGGTAAATTCTATGAGTCTGTATGTAATATATACTCCTCACGCTTGGAATGAGGTTCGGCGACAGGATTTCAATGGGAAGAAGCGGCCAGCCAACAGGGTGATGGAATATGAGAGCTCATCGTAGCTCATTTGATTTTCGGTCGGAAGCCCCACTTTTCACGCGTCACCGCCGCTCCTGTGCTACTACCAATCCAGCTCTACATGATATACATACACCAGAGGGAAGTATATGGTCAATTTAGAGTTATAATGACCCTGCCGACACGCGGTGCAATCTCCGGTCCGCCTATATATGGGCACACACTCATCTCTAACAAAAACCCACTCATCCAGGAATATTAGTAATCCACTGGTCATTACGAATGCATGAGAGGACTTGGGTACGGTTCTCTATACAACACACTGATTGGTAGAGCTAAATGGATTACATTTTCAAATCTAAGCCATTTTACAAATCCTCAACGGAGCGTCATTATTACGTTTCGACCAGCATCCACACGCACCTTCGACGCACCCCGGCGAGCTACAGCTCTCATTACTACTTGACGAGGACCAATCACGGAAATTGGATTTCGCGGTCAAACTATTTTTCTTCGTTCCGGGTCAGGGGATGTTCCTGGTGCTAATGCTACTAAATAGGCGGAGCGTTCCAATGTTGTATTCGTAGAATGCTGAGAAGAATACACTGTAAACTAGCCGCAGCGTATGCTGCTATACTTGCTCCTACTGTTTAGACTTCCAGGAAAATCCTACGGTAGAGCTGGAATGTTTAATTTCCCCAAATTCGATGATCCCTTTTGATGAGGAGAGGACTGGAGAGAGAGAGAGAGAGAGGTAAACCGCTACCACCTGCTCAGCAGTAGGCTCCTCACTCACAACAACAGCTTAACAGTTCTCCTTCTTAGAGCAAAAGTACGAGGCACCTCGAAAATGCCACATTTTCGACAAGTAATTAAACTCGTGTAGATCCGCAGGCTAGAAATTTAGGGGAGACCCCGGGGGGCGCATGCGTCAAAACCTACTACATAATCCACTCGGCATTCCCATTAAATCTTAATTCCCAGCCCATTTGAAATGTCGAAACTCCGACGGCGGCGGCGGGGAATTGCTCGTGGACAAAAATTTGTCATGTGAAATTGGACGGGCGGACTACGCTAAAAAGACTTGGTTCTTCAGCCCTACAACAGACTCAACATGTGTGAGTCTCTCCATATCTACACGAGCTCATATCCACAGTGTTTAGACCTGGACCTGCTGTACTTATTGGGCGGGAGTGAAGGAGGAACGTAATAGGGGGGACGGAAATAATTATCACAAAGTGAAAAGCTCGTTTATAGTTAGTTCTACCCAGGAGCTCCGCGGCAGGCGGAGGGAGGAGGATGGCGACGGAGCAGGAGATGTAGGAGCGGGGATTTTTTACGGGAACGCAATTAAATTAAATTGCTTCATTTTAGACCTGAGATGGGTAGTTCATGTGAGCCATTACAGCTATATTCAAGCACATGGAAATTACGGGAGTCAGGCATACGCAGGCTAATTCCCTTCATAATGACTAAAAACGGGGAGGGGGAGGGGAATAGGCCGGAATAGAGACGGCGGGCTTCTTCACAGTTCAAACGAAACGAGTCACACCGTCCCGCTCTATATACACCAGCCCCACAAAACTCTCGAAATATATCGACGTGCTCAACCAAGGAGACGAAGGCACACACTTGCATGCACGCCGGGGCCAACTAGGCTGCTTAATATGAGATTTGGAAACTCGACGGAAATTGGACTCGTTCCGGCAAGATGGAACCTTAGTACTCTTTCAATCCATGTCCGTAATCAAATTTCCTTAACTGGGAAACCATCA
The DNA here is from genome assembly GCA_021029175.1 of Bilobella aurantiaca. Taxonomy (NCBI): domain Eukaryota; kingdom Metazoa; phylum Arthropoda; class Collembola; order Poduromorpha; family Neanuridae; genus Bilobella; species Bilobella aurantiaca. The sequence continues at coordinate 18,291 of VYYI01001278.1, forward strand.
GAAACAAAAATTCACCAGTTCAATCAACTCAAAAATCAACTGGAAATGTTTTTCTGGTGGAAAAAAAATCAAAATAGCGGTCGCATCCACGTTTCTCGGATTATTATGGAAAGTCTAAAATATGAGCGAGGTAACGGAAGAGTATCCCAAATCAACCGCAAAGCATTTTCTCCGTTCTCCTACAAATTTACCCCCTTAGAACCAAGAACGTTCGCAATTCGCAGCAAAAAGAAACGTCTCGTTTATTCCATTTTCTTCTTCATTATTCATCCGACAAGGAGTTTCTAGTGGAAAACACGCAACTATCTTGATCATATCCTACAGGAACTAGTAAAAAAAGCTGCTTTCCATATCGATCATTTGTCACTAGAAGAACCGGAATGGACAGGAAAATATCGATGTTGCTACGTTTATCTCCAAATTCGAACCTATTGAACTAACATCTAAAACACCTTCAAATATCCATTCAAAAACCTCACAATCCTTCCCATTCCCATGAAAGCTATTTAGATACTCAACATAAAAATCGGGTTTCGACCTCACTATATAATTCATTGTAAGTAGTCAAAACATCGTCCACTGCCCATCACCAAGATCCTGAAAATAAAATGTAAATCTTCAAAACCTTAGCCACGTCAAAGTAAAATCATGTGACTTCATACACGAAATCCCCATATGTGTCAGTTTCACATATGAGAATCCTGTCCACTCCAAACCCATCCGCAATTCTCAAGGCCAACCCTGAAGCTCCTCTCAAAAAGCCACTGACAATCTGACAGATTCACAGGGAAACTTTGGCATGTTCTAACGGTATAACACCAGCGAATTTTCCATCCATGCCAGCCGGCTACAGCTCCATAATAATTCCCAAAACCTCACATCTCGTATACTTCCAACATGGACTTTGGACCAAAATCTCTTTATTTATTACCAGCTTTTCCACTCTGATCCTTCGCTGGAACCCAGCATCCCAGTCCCAACCACAAAACGCAATCGCAACTTATGACTTGTCAAATTCTTTTTTTATAAATCCCGTTTCTCATATTACATTCCCAAATGCCGGCTGACCACTCAATAAAAAATCCCACTTCTGATTTTCAACATCAACACCAGGGAATACCATTGTCAAAATTCAAGGTTTCCCGCTCTCCCGTTTTTTTCATCGAGGAAAATCATATGACGGACATTTTTGCATTGCTGCTGGAATGGCACCACAGAGCTGAGTCAGCTCTTTCATGAATGTGGTTCGCGGATCATTGGTTGAGTCCCCACAGAAAACTTGTGCAATTGTCAATGCGACGGCGGTGTTAAAAAGTTATGCCAGCATTCTGAAATCGCTTGAAAAGAGCCGCCACGGGAGATTATTCCCACAACGCTTTTCCTAGCTTACCATCATCCCCTGATAGGATAAAGCAGGTGGAAGTATTAGCTCCATTTTAGTCATTTTAGTATTACAGTACAGCGTGTCGGCTGTGAGCGAGAACTTGTATGCCTCTACACAGACGTGTCACCAGAATTTAGTTAGTATGGAAAATGGAGCGACTTAGCGCGCCCAGATAACACGACGATGAGGTTTTTTCCGGCGGAAGCTCCGCCAGACCGCCGGAGGCGCCTCGGAATCTGTGAGTGAGTGAGTGAGCACAGAACCGTGACAATAAATTGAGTAGTGAGTGAGACACTCTGACTGAGAGAGTGAGTGAGTTAGTGAGACAGCTCGAGGAAGCCTTTTAAACATAAATTTTACCCTGCTCGTCAATATGCGGGGAGCGGTGGAGGGAGACGAGTGTACAGACAACGGCGCTGATGAGTAGGAATGAGGAGAAAATACCGACGGCACAAGCTACTTTCCGGTGCCGGCGCTCCTTGGACGGGAGATCCTTCCATGGGAACTTGGTCGTTACCCCCTCATTATTGTTGTCAGTCGTCGTGCTCGTGCTCAGGGCTAAGTGTGAAATCCTATACGGGCTCCCCGCACCACCAGCGCCACCGCCACCGCCCCCACGCCCACCACTACCATCCCCTTTCGTGGAATTCCCCCGGGACAGAGAGGATGAGATGACACTTTTTCCGCTTCCGTAACTCCGGACGGAGGACTGACGGAGCGGCATACTATTTACAGCACCGCTCATTTGTCTCTGTTTCCCCACATCGTTACCACCCGCTTCAGCGGAGGACTGGTGATGACACTTGTCATCAATATTATTATTCATCGGCCCCATCATCATCTGGCTCTCATTGACAAAATAAACTGTGTTATCATTCCCATTGACAGGGCCGGTGCGGGTGAGCTCGGCGGAGCACGGCTTCCGCCGCTCTGCCAAATGACCTGTCGACGAACTCAGCCGGCTCTTGAGGGAGTAACTCCG
>VYYI01001279.1:0-20656 GCA_021029175.1 Bilobella aurantiaca
TCTCTAATTATGCGTCTCCATTAGCCTCGCCACGCACTCCTTATTTGCGTCTAACGCTGTAATTTCAACGTTTCAAAATGGCCGTAGGGATCACTTTCTAAAAAAATTTGAAAATTAACACCTACAGAATCGTAAATAATTATCCTCTTGAAAAATTATTTGTCAAATTCATTAAAAAAATGCCATTAAACAGAAGGAAATTTATTTCATTTTCTACTGTAATTGCAGCCCCAATTTTGTTGCATGATTTGGAACAATTGGTAAAAAAAACTGGAAATGTTTTTGTTATCTCACTGTAGCACTTCCTTATGCTCATTGATTGGCAAAGATTGAGGGATTTCCAATAATTTGGCATTTTGCACTACATATCAGTACAGTTACATAGATTTTTTTTTAATAACAAAAAAGCCTCTGATTTTTGGATTTTCAAATTCAAAACACTTTGAAAAAGCTAAATTTCAAGATACTTTCTCTCATTGGACGCAAATTCTAATGATCTCTTCCAAAAAAAAAAAAGAGAAAGTGGATATAAAAATTGAGAGAAAGTCAAATCCGAGTATCCAGCACTCTACCATTTCGTGCTTTCTTCAACTTTATACGTACAGTGCGTTCCTCGTAAAAGTCTGCACAGCAATTAAAAAAAAATTTCAAAATAAAGGAGGCTGAAAACAAACACATGATGATTGAATGATTGAAATTCGAAATTAAGGATTTCCAAATTTAAAAATTCGAAAAGGAAATAAAGCACTTTGTCATCTTTTGCAGAATTTTCAATAGTTTTCTTTCATAGTGGTTTTGGGACTTACAGTTTTTTCAGTGGAACGCACTGTTGGAACGAATGCGTTGGATGGGTATATAAAAAATAAAAGGCAATTCTCCTGGGAAATCTTGGAAGGAATTGAGCAGCCTTTGCAATTGCAAATGAAACGAAAAACAAAAAGTTTTGGAATCCGCATCGGGCAATGAGCGCCTTTGACATCAAAGATTAATCCTTCATCTTCAAATGGAAATGAGAGGCCTCTCGAGATCAGATATCAAAAAAATATTTCTAAAAAAGTAGATTTTCTAAAAAAAAAAATATTCGAGGTAAATGGAAGTGTAAGGTCAGGGTCACTTTGGGTCACGTTCTAAACTCCTATCGACTATCAATCCAATTTTTAAAAAATCTTGTTTCTAAAATAAGGGTATGTTATATAGGGTCAGGGTCAATTTGGGTAGTGTACATTTTGAGTATATGGGCTCTTACCAAATCACCCTCATTTGAGGAGGTGGACGGGCGTGTTGGGCCAGATGCGTATTTTTGGACAGAGAGCACTGTCATGGGTCGATCTCCGTCTGTCACCATATCGAATTCCCACCTCCAACGCTCGCTCTACCTGTTAATCAAAATGGAAAATCAAGGTCATTTTTTCATGGACAATAATCGTGAGAATCAAAAAGAGTAATTTGCGCCGCCCACGCCCAACATTCTTCGCTCCTCACAATCACAAGACATCAAAAACTAATGCTGTTCCAAATTGGACTCAATAATTTACTCTGTTTTTTTATCAATTTTTGTCTGTATTTTTTGTCCATTTGATAGTAGTCAAGTTTCTTGCATTTTCGGCTCAGTAGACTAAATTTTAAGAATTTTGGGCTTATTTCAATATTCAAATTTCGTCAGTTTCGACTAATATAGTAACAACATTTTGAGTAATGGGCTGAATTCGGTAGTATTCAAATTTTGGTTTTTTTTTTCGGCTGATTTGATTAAATTTTGAAAGTTTCTACAGTCAAAATATCTACGAAAAAAATTCTAATTAATAATAGAGTTAAATAACTGAGTTAATAGCTCAGATACATTACATAATAAAAGCTGGTAAATTTTTCTTTTCAACTACAAATCTGTTAATTTTAATTGTTGAACAGTTAATTAAGCACTAATTGACATTAAAACGCAGGTTTTAACTGTGTAAAGTGAGTTAAGGACGCACTTCCTGATTTGTACATGGGTTTGTTTCTGCATTTGGAAATGAGGCCAAGGGCGAGGGATGAATGTCAACTGAAATTAATTTGTTTCTTTAACAAAAGGACGCCTGTTTAGCGTTTATATGGGACGACGGAGTGGGTTTAAATCGCCTTGTTTACATGTGGCCCTGAGTCTATCTTTGTAATTTCAGTACCTCCAAAGGGCCCTTTAGCAAGCCCCTTAAGTACCCTCAAATTGAAATCAAATGAAAGTGGTGCTATTGTTAGAGTCCATTAGCATTTTATTCAGCTCAGAAGCAGACAATTTACTGAAGGAGTCAGTTACAATTTGGCTCTCCTTAACAATATCACTGATTTTGAAAATTCTAAACTTGTTCTAAAATATTTGAACACGATTGAAAATGACTTTCATGTGCAAGACAGATGATGAGAGGCATAGATGCACTTTACAATAAAATTAAGACGTAAATTAAGTGGGCGGTTTTTACAGAGGAAACATCTAATTTCTCCCTGCAGTAAACCGAAACCAAAAAATAAAGGCGCATTTTATGACAAAATGGCAAACAGCTTGTTGTGAAAAAAAGGCTTGTTTCACATTACAGTATTGCAAATATAACCTAACCATTTTGTTCAAAGAATTCTATTTTTGTCGTTTTTTTGAAAAATTAAAAAGTGAGTAGAATTAAAAAAAAATGTAAAGGTTCCATGTACAAATTTAAATTCAAAATATGGAGGGATAATAGCTACAAAATTAAAAGAAAACCTCCCCATTTTCTTGTCTCTGTTTCTTTAGTTTCGAGTTGATTTTTGTATTGTAGGTAAAATGATTAATAAAAGTAAAAGAGTAAAACAATGTAATCAAAATATTCAAGTTCAAATGCAAACTTTTCAGGAAATGCATTTTTTTTTAAATTTTAGAACATTATTAAAAAATTCTAAACAAAATTAAAATATACCCGTTACATGAACAAATTGAATCAAACGGAACTCCATTGAACGATTTGCAATTAATTGCTCTACAGCTCGAACGAAATAGTATTATAACAGTTGTTTTAGGAATATACAAATTCACACTCTTAAGAACATACGGACAAAGCGATTCTATGCAGTTGCCTTAACTGAAATAGGCGTTCCAGAGAGACAAACTGCCAACAGTAATGTTTGTTTTTATAGTTTTTAATTAAGAGAACAATACGAAACATAATACTTACCGCTTCTTGTTCTAATTGGCTTTGTTAGCTTAGGCTACAGATTCAAACACTAAATCCCTTAATTCCCGTTCCGCTACTCAGAGATCACTTTCTCCAAAATCACTTCACTGATTGTGATAATGTAACAACTTTCACTCGTAGGGTAGAAAAATAAGGACAATTGTGTTTTTGTGTCTTAATGATTTAGCAAAAGTGATTCGAACAAGGCTTAGATCACTTGTGACTGATGATGAAAAATCATTCAAAAGGATTTTCGAACAAATCCTCTGCAGGAAAAAAAAGGTTAGTATTCCTCATGTCTTTTTAGCATTACGAATTCAGCCCCCTAACCTTTCTTTTTCTACATGTCCAAAACCTACGCGACTTTTACCTTGCGCTGACCATTTATGGTCAGGGCGAGGAGAAACGATCAGCGTCGTATTTTTTGTTGTTGCTGAATTCCTTCTTGCTGAATAATTTTCGCTAATGGGCCCTACCACAGCATCTCCATTTCCTATCTCTGACACCTCCTATTTAATTAACAAGAGCCTTAATTCCTCCTAATTTCCTACCGTTGGTCACTTCCGGTAACTTAAAATCCAAGCACGTACGGTTTCCTGTCTAACAAACAGTTACAAATTGACATTTGACTTGAACCTAAAAGGTCAGGTGAAAGAGACCTAGAGATTTTAACCATTGTTATTGTTCGAGTATATTAAAAACGGAAGGATTTTGTCGTGAGTGCGTAATGAGGGTGCAGGGTAGAGGGAGTCACCTAAACTCATTTTTTCACTTCGTTATCATCAGCTATAGATTTTAGACTCCTAATTTTTTTTTAAATGTAATAGAATTCAATTAAAAATTCAATAATTAAGACTATTATTTAATTAATTCAATATTTATGATGATGATGCCATTTAGTCGGAATTTTTATTAAAGCTCGCGTCATTCAAATTATGAAGGTTCATGATGATTCTATATCTTGTTATTAAATTTTTGTAATATTTTACCAGTCTTACAATACTACAAACCTTACAATATAAATTTTATAAATTCACTATTATGAATTTCTGTATTTCTTGCATTACACATCCAATTTTACAGTTATCACAAGCTACTGCATGGCTACTGCTAGCGATATTTTCCTATTGGAAATCATGGCAAAAAAAACTTCAATAATAATTGTTATTGTGTATTCTGCAATTTTTTTTTCCATGCAGTAGTAGTAACACTTATCTAGTAAGCCAAACAAGCCCGTCCTGGGATAGAAGGATTTTATTTGTAGGATCCTCCTGTCCTGGGACGGGCTAGTTTGGCTTTTTTAAAAATAACAATTTTTCAAAACCTCAACTTTCAACAAATTGTCGTAATTTTGTGTTCCAAATCTTGACGAGAAGCTTTACGTCTAGACAATTCTCCTTCTAAAATGCAATTTACGAAATTCTTAATTGAGCTTAATTAGACTGCTGTAAGATGAGAGCATTGTGCGTCACTGTCGTCCTGAACATGTTTATGCCCAAAAAAAGCTAGTATATGCGTCACAAAAACCTAAAGTTGATTCGAGTGCTGCAATTTCGCCTGTAAAAATTTAGGCGGAGTGTTATTTTGGTATTGCTTCTCTGCGGTATTTCATACGAAAAAAAAATGGTTAAATGTTCCAATTTAAAACCGCAAATAGGGGCAATGAAACTTCCGGTATTTTGAATGAACTTCTTTTTTTTTAGTTTTTGGTCGAGATTGTTTTTCAGCAAAAGTAAATTGGAAAAGTATTACAAAGGAATTCCAGGCCTTTCTCCAGGCGAATTGTCCAGGAGAAAGTCAAGTTGTGGACAGTGGGCCAATCAGACTTGCGTATTGGCGAATTGGCTTACTTTCGGCGCTTTTGCCAAACCTTTGTCTGGACTGAGCCTGCTTTTTTGGGAAAAGTGAAAAGTCATGCTGTTCTTCAGAGCTTTGAAAAACAGGGCTTTTCAGTTGGATTTTCATTGTGGGTGACGCTGGATCTTAAAACAAAAGCTAGTGGGCCCTTGTTCTAAAATTCTAACAGTAAGTTTTCACTACAAACTTTCCAAAACTTAGCCGCAAAACTTCCTCATTAATCTTACGAAAAAACAAATAGCAACATGAGCTCAAAGTTCTACAGTTAACTTCAAAATTTTAACGATCCTGGATCCTGATTTCTTTTTTTCAAAAAACATTATACAGGAAGAGCACAAAATCTTGTCAAGCGGGTTTTAGATAATTTTACTCGTAAGAAACTTGATTTAAATCAATTAAATTTTTAACACTTACAAAGTTTTCTTGTCATCGACAGGGCAAAGGGTCATTGAAACCATTTCAAAAAGAAAACGAGAATTTTTGAATTTACGAGTTAATGGAAATTTTTTAAAAGAAAGTTTTTTAAAATGGGAAGTTATTTATTTAAAAAATCGCTTCAAAAAGCTCAGATAACACACATATCGACATTTTGAAAAAAGTTCATTTTCAATTTGTTCTATAGAATTTGAAAGTTGTTTGGTAGGATTTTTTTTTTCAAATTTTTATGAGCATGAAAACTTGATTTAGAATGAATAGGATTTTCAATAACGCGTTTGCTAAAAGCGTTATAAGCTTAATCAAGACGTCCTTGAAAGCGATTCAGCGTTCACATAAATTCACAGATCATGGAGATGAAGCGTAAATTCAAGTTTGCAGCATAGTCAAGTTTTTAGCCATTTTCAAAAGTTTTCTGTGAACTTGACATTGTGCTCGAGCCAAATTTTGAAAAACTTATTTTCAAATTTTGAATATTCATAAACTTCTCTATCACTCTCTAAAATTTGCCTTTCAAGTCAAAGCCTTTCATGATTTAAATTAGATCTCAAGATTTAAGTTTAAATCATCTTGCTCTAGGCAATTTTAACCTAATTGAAATTAATTAACAAACAAAGGAATTACAAAGTTTACAAATTAAACCACGACAAAACAAGTTAAGTAATTCCATCAAGTTTGAAGACTAAAGTATTATTAAGTGCTAAATTCTCATTTAGCATTTACATCTGTCTAAGTCTAACTTATTCTAATATTCAAATTTTAATATTTTCTAAAAATTTCAAATAACTTTCAGGGCGTATCAGAAGAAAGAAGAAAAAAATTGTTTGAAGGATAATTAAACAACTCGGGACAAACATTAAACAATAAAGCAAACAATTGCAAGCGGTTTTGTGTCCCTTATCAAAGGAAAGTGAAACTTTAGACGCAAGAGGCTCTTCGTCACAATCGCTGTTAAGTTAAAGTGTGGTTTAAATAGCCTCTATTAACTAAATAACACAAAGATAAACACCCCCAAACACCACAAGGAGCTTCACCAGAAGTTCTGCGCTGCGTAATCTTCAATTCCAGCGATCAGTGCCTGGAAGAAAGTGGACCATGAGACAGAATCGCTGATAATTCACTCTGACACTTTAAGAAGTGAAGTTACAGTTCATCGAAATCGTAATGTAATCTTAATGTAACGACTTCTGACGTAGTAGCAAATTCAAAGGAAATGAACAAAATTTAAAGAATTCTACTGTTTGCTGTTCTTCTGAAAGCTTCTGTACATTGAGTTTTCTATTTGCGGTGTTCTGAAAGCGACTGTACATTCACGTTTTCTATCTGCAGCATTCTGAAAGCGTCTGTACATTTCGGCTCAGGTCATGGAAAAGTTTTATGAAAATTACGATAGCATAAAACTTCGGGGAAACAGGCGTTAAATGTGAAAAGCCTTGTTATTCGGCAATGTTTTATTTACAGTAAAAGCGCGTTAAAAGAGACTGGAACACCCTGTATTGCAAACCAATGCAGATGCGTTTGTAGTGTTTGTAAGTTTCACTGTTTCCTGAAACAATATGGTTACGGAAGAAGTGTCAATATCTTCCCTTGGAACCACTGTTTACGAAGATGGTGAAAGTCCGGGGAGTTATGCCAAGTACCTCAGCACAGAGCCCTACAGTGAAAGTCCTCCTGGGCCCTTGGACGAGGTAAGAATGCGAATTTGGGACACGTTTTTTTTTGTAAAACGATTTCTCTTCGTCAGGCCATTATTAACAGGGAGCATGTCTCCTTAACTTCAATTTTTCTTTCTTTATATGACTTATACAGAGTGACTCAGAGAGTATTGGACTAGTTTGACAAAAAAAAATTGTTCTAATTTTGGCGAGGACCGTGAATTTTTTTTTCATGCAATTTATTTTTGGTGCCTTTTCCTGACCAAAAATTGTTGGATCAATTCAAGGATTTCGTGCCTGAGGGCCATTAATAGCTTTGACAAGCATCGGTGCTATGTCTGTCATATTGTGTTATTAGTTGTCGTAGGCGATATACAGCAGACATACAGAGACTTTTTTCTTATATACAGAACCTTTTTTTTTACATAGAAATTTTTTTTCTTCAAACAATCATTTTAACATTAGCACTTTAAGATATAAAGCTTCAAAAAGCTTTGAAGTTTTTGTTCGAGCAGGAAAAAAGTGAAAAGTTGTCAAAATTTTAAAAATTTCTAAAAAATCTTTACCTTTACTTACATTTTAGGAAGAGTGTTGCAAAATTAAAAAAGATGATTTGAAAAAATTGAAAACTTAAAGTTAAATCCGTAAAACTGTGATTTCACGCTTATTTTAAATGTTTGTTTTAATTTTTTTTACAATGACGTTTAGTTTTTGTCATTTTGTGTGTGAAGGGCGTTGTGGAGAGATGACGAAGATAAATTAAGAGAAAGATCAAGAGTTAATCTGTGGGTTGGGGTCGACCATGCAATTTTGAAGAGTCGTCGCCGCTATTTTTTTAAAGCTCTATTTTTTAAACTTGTTCAGAACAGGTTTGAGAGCCATTTTAAGACAAGCCTTCATCCTTAATCGCTTTCCATCTTAAGAGAAGCGGAGATAAGTGCATCAGTGTCAAAAATGTGCGGATTTAGCACAAAATTCGCCTCTCTTTGGTACAACTTTACCACATATGTTCAACATGTTTTAAAAATTAAAAAAAAAACGCCACTGTCCCCGGAGATTTAAGAAAAGCCAATTTTAGTTTGAAAATGTTGTGCTAGGCCTAAGATCAAAGCCTAGACCCTAAGCGTGAGAACGTGATCTTAACCTAAGCGGCTTAGGTTAAGGTCACGCTCTCTCTATTAGCTCAAAAGCGTCTCACGGTCAAGGAAACGTGAAAATTGACCAATGAGAAACGAGTATTTCTAAAAAGGCAACGTTTCAGGAGATTTTGCAGCTTTAAGGGTAACTTTCTCCAAAATTCGTTTTCGTTGGGTTAAATTAGGCCACAAAGGACGGTTAAGTGTTTTTAAGTAATTCATGAATTCTCGGATCTTATTGCGAATTTAGGGCTGAAATTGTAAATTAGGGCCTAAATTGCCTTGTTAAATTTTTAGATGCACTGGATATTTCACCAAGGATTTTGGAAGGTTTTTTGTAGAATTTACTTTGTTCAATTTATTACAAAGCATTTCTAAACAATTGTTTTTAGAACAAGTACCGTACCAGTAAACTAGTGAATTTAGTTGTTATTTACAAAATGTCCTTCAGAATGGCCTCTTACGTTGAAAATGCTCAATTTTGATTGATGAATGATGAATTAAGAGTTCAAATGTAAATGACACTTTTATTAGTAAGTTTTAGTATTATTTTATTAGTGTGCATTGCCACATTGCTTCTGTTTTGTTTGAGAAATGCAATGAGAAAGAAGCAATTATCCAATTGACGTTGTCTGCTGCACTTAAAATGAATATAAATTGTAGAGCAATTATTTTCTGACAAAGCTATAAAAAAAAAGCGAGATACAATTTTCGCAACTAAAATTTTTGATAGCGGCTCCTTGCCTTGATGAAGACGATACATGCCTCCCAATGTCAATTAGCTTCAATTTGCGTATTGCGATTCAGAAATGTGCAAATTTTCAAAAAAAAATCCTGTACTGACGCCCTCGACAGGTCCATATTTCTTCAGAATGTGAGCTAAAACGCCCAATAATACTTGTGTACTTCCCAAAAACGGAGTTAGAATGTCAAGGACGACAAACTGTGTCCATGAAACCCAGAAAAGGCGTATTTTGACAAAGAAACAGGGCTAGTATTTACACGTTAACTAAACAAGCCCGTCCTAGGGCGATCAAGCCCTTAAGGGACACTTCAGAATTTCAAAAAAACATTCAATTAAAACATTGAAACTAAACTAAAACAGAAACGCACTGAAAAGTAAACAGCAGACAGATATTAAAAGTGGTCCTTTGAAGGGCCATCTCATCCTAGGACGGGCTTGTTTGGCTTTTCATCGAACAAAAACAAAGAATTTGATTCTACTGTCATTCGGAAGCCTTCTATAGCTTAAAGTTTACCTACCCATTTATTTATCTTAAAAATAACGATTTTTATATAAAGTAAATTTTTTACAAAATAAACTACCTCGGCTATTATCTACTGTCTTGACTTCTATCGACTATCTTGACTATCGGGTACTTGTTTCTCACCATATTTTTTAAAAGAAATGCTACAGTGATTTTAAAATTTGTAAAGTGTTAAAATTAAAAATTTGTAGTGTTAAAATTTTTAAAGTTTTAACAAATTTTGAATAAACAAATTTTCTAGGTTTTGCCAACTCCAGGCGTCAACATCCTGTACATGGGGAGCGAAGTTTTCGTGGCCGTTCTCGCCATCATTGGAAACCTGCTCGTCGTCTACGTCTTCTGTACAAATCGAGGTCTGCGCCGCTACCGAAACTACTACATCGCCGGCCTGGCCATGGCTGATCTGTTGGTGGGCCTGTTGGGCATACCCTTGGCCATCCTGGCCAGTGTCGGTCTCCCTAGGCACAGTCTCTTTGGCTGCCTCTTCTCAGTGTCCATTTTGATGGTCCTCTGCACGATCTCAATTCTGTGTCTCCTCGCGGTCTCCGTGGACCGATACTGGGCGACCACAAATCCATTTGCATACTACCGAAACATGACGACGTCAACCTCCGTCAGTGAGTGCCAGCCAAAACCTCTGAGCTAACTTTGAGCATTTTAGAACATAGTCTAAATTCTAGGATTTTAGAACATGTTCTAAAATCGAGGACTTTAGAACGTGTTCTAAAATCTAGGATTTGACAAAGTGAATTTTATTGTCAGGCCCCGGCTTTAGACGAGCTTTAGAGTCCAAATCTCTTCGAATTCTAAATCTGCACGACGCTCTCCTCACGTCCTTCAATTTCACTTTTTGAAAAGGCTTGGATTTAAGAGTTAGAAATTTGATCTCCAAAAATCAAAATTTCTATATTTCCTGTCAAAAAGTTGAGGAAAGCAGACTTTTTGAAATTGAATAAGGCTCTCAAAAAAGCTTTCAAAATTTGTTTAGAACTTTTGTTAGCCAGGATTGTTTGAACTAAACAAGCACATTTCTAAAATTTAGAAAATTGACTTTACAAAGGCAATAACCAACAATACCTTGAAAGCTCATTGCTAACTATGTGTTGTCACATTGTTTAAAAATTAAACAGTTTTTTTTTAAATATTTTTTTTAAGAATTATGGATTCGGCTAATTGAAAAAATTGTAATTTTACTGCACCTATGTAAAACTATCGTTGAAAATTGAGAGTGGTGCTTTTAGACTGAAGGCGTTTGAAGCACAGTTTAAAAAGGAGGTGTTACAATTTTCGAAAACGACAGTAGTACTGCCAGTACTACTGCAAGTACTTCCGCAGTACTAAAACTTCAAGTTCAAGTTCCAAGCTGATGCTCTTTTCAAAGCCGTAACAGTTTGCCAAATGGAGCACCGAGTGCTGGAAGGCAAAAAAAAAATTGGCAGTTGCTGGAGAAAGTTTCCGACTTTCTCTTTCTCACACTTCTTGAATTTCACATTTTCCAGGGTTCGATTCCTGGAGAAAGTTGCTCCAGATGGATTTGAAAAAGTAGCATCTGCTAAAAAAACAATTTTCGTGACAAAGTGCAGTCAATTGATTTTTAGTGGACTTTTTCATCTGGGAATTTTGCAATTAATTATCTTGATCATCTGATACTCAAGCCAAGATCCACATAGATTCTATGAGACCTCCTCTGAAATTGAAAAATAACGTTTATTTCGTTCCCGTAAGCATTAAAGTTGCACTTTTCGTTTTCAAGCTCTCAAGATAGGGGGGACGTGACTGATGGCGCTGGGGCAGGCGAAAGTAATAGAAATAAATGACATGAATTCCATTCTATCGCTGATACTAAAGCGTAGCAAAGGAAATCTGTATTAAACGTGTGTCATTTCCTTCCTTGACAATTTAGATAAAGAAAAAAGTTTTATTTCAAAATCCCCATGACTTTCTCCATTAACTTCTGCGCAAGGCGCTGCATTATAATGCATAATTTCCTCCACCACAACTTTCTCCATTTCTCCAAAACATGACTTAATTTCACCCCATTATAAATGCACGTCTTGTTTTGCATCCGTGCACGTACCAAGAGAAAGCACACAATTTTGTGCCATGATCTACGCTTTGCCCTGAAAAAGAGAAAATTTTACGTATAAAATTTTCTTCGATAACAAGAAAGGCAATTAGTAAAAAAAATTTAGTATTTAGGCGAATGCAATTGTAAGAATAATAGGTTTGTGGGAAACGCATATTTCTAATTGGATTTACCTGTAAAAATGAATTATTAGCTTTTGCACTGGAATTTTGCCATATTCTATACGGAACAGGAAAGCGATTATTTGGAAGCAATTATGTTTAGGTCTTAAGAAAACAGCGATTTTGGAGCAGCGCTCACCTGTGTCGTATTTGTAAATGTCAGGTAATTAAAATTTTGGCCTCGTTTTTGGCAATCGTAATGACGCATTAACTGCTTTCTATGCTTTTTTTTTAGAGGGCGTGATTAGTTTTTTTTTTTATATTTTCCTGGGGAAAGTTACTGGTTCAATGCTTTAGCCTTGACTCAACTACGTAAATGAACCCATAAATTAACGTCAGAAATGGAGGTGGCTACAAAGGTCGGTAGGAGAAAGTCCGAGTATGCAAATCAGAGGGTTGCGTGATTCATTGGGTAACGTTAACTTTCACTTTGATCTTCCCACGCTGCTGCAGAGCTATATTATAAACCAACATAATGTAGCATGTGGTCGTACGTCATTTGCTTTTGAGTGTCGTAATTTTCCTAACAATTCCTGGTTTTCTCCTAAATTTTTTATTAGCTAAACCAGCCCGTTCTTCGACAGAAGCATTTTTCAAGGCCTCCCGATTGCTTCCTGTCACAGGCATTCAAGGCAAAAAATTACATTTAGCGTTTGATTACAGTAGTTGGGATACTTGCTTTACTTTTATATACTTGAATTTGATATTTTATATTATATATATATATATAAATGCTGTATAATTTTTCTTCCGTGTGAACTGTCCATGAATGAATCGATTGCCAAAATCAAAATTGCATCCATTTATAATTAATTTTTGGACGTTTTGGTCTGTATATGACAATTGAGGTGTGTAGATAAAATTGGTAATAATAAATAGGGCGAGGACGAGGAGCCATTATCCAAATACCACAATTCCATGGTAGAGAATACAAAGAGTAATAAATTCCCCAATTCCCAATGCGTGCGTTATTTCGATGGAGATGTAATTCCCTGGAAATAATTGAAAGAAATCGATCAAAATCCAATGCTTGGACGCTATCGGAAGCAGTTCCTTCATCAGTCATCACGCACTGCATTTTTTTTTCCTTTAAATAATAACTCGCTGACAACGTTTACACTCCAATATGGCTGCATTTTCCAAAAAAAATCAATGCTTTGGCTATTACCTCCAGTGATCACAAAACTTGAAAATCTGAATGAAAAAAAAAAGAACATTTTTTGATTTTTTTTTGTGCCGAGCAAACCTAGGTAAAACTGGATTTGTTCTTCTAAAGTACTTGTACTTATAGAATGTCGATTTTTTAGCTGAACTTTTTGGTTAGCCAGTAGAAGGCTTTGTACGTGTATGCGTAAAAATGACATGATACTTCAAAATTTTGACTTTGCAATTGCAATTCGAAACTCAATTGCACTGCATTTTAGCCCATACTCCATAGATGGGCAAACAAAATATATTTCAAACTCTCTCAAATAAAAAGGCCAATGGCTAGCCAAACGAGTCCGTGCTTGGACGTAACTAGTTTAATGAATGTTTGATTTAAAATTTGGAGACCTTTCCACACACAATTTAAATTAAATTATTGTTCGGAAATGTTTGGAAATTGATATTTCAGATATGGTCAAGGTCAAGGTCACTGAAAAACACGTTTGGAGGAAGCATGCAGTCTATTTTACACATTTTACCCCTAAGCTGCTTTCACTTTCTTTGCAAGGGCTCCGGAACGTGAATTATCTTACCCAGGAGATTTCCACCACTTTTTCCTAAGACGTTTTTAGACGTTTTTGCAACCATGCTCTGAATTGGTGTCTAGTCGACTAACACTTGATTATAGGCTGGATTTTGTGGCTTTCAGAGATCACATATGGCAAAGGAAGAGAGATCTTCCTCGGGGAATTCCATGGATCATAAAATATTAATAAGGCAGTTTTAGCCTCTTTCCATTCGTTACGCTTCCGTTTCATTTTTGGAAACTGTTATTTTTAAGTAGAATTTCTTGTTAAGGAGCAGATTGAAAAGTACGCTGGAAACTGAGAAGTCACAGTTTTTAAGTCGTGTCATTACTCAACTTGAAATTTTATGTTTGAAAAATAGAGCATTAGGAAGTTCTTATGAAGTTTTTACAGTATTTAATATTCTCTACATCCGGACCTCCCAAAGATGAAGAATCCGCATTTGCGCCTACTCAAACACTCTTATATTTCGTCTGCTAATTTTAGATGAGGTGTTTTGACAAATATTCCAAAAAGTCATTTTTTAAACAGGAAGTTGAAGTGTAATTTAAAAAAAATACACTGGAAATACTCCAATTTCAAAAATAACAAAAATTTACTCGTAATAAAATCAGATTTCAGTGAATCAGTGAGTGAGTGAGTCAAATAAAATTTCCCACAATTTACCAAAATTTAATTTTGATACTTTAGAACCCTTAGAAATTGTTATAGAAGGTCTAGAAAGTTTTTATTAAAAACTTGTAATAATGTTGTTGCTGTTTTTTGTAAATATTAAATTAACCATTTTTCTAAACCGTCCGTCTTAGGACGGGCTTGCTAGGCCCTGAACTTGAATAATACAAAATTGCTTTCTCCAGCTTTCTCTCAACGGAAAATTGCAGAAAGTTATGTGAATAAGACGCAATACTACTTGAAGAAAATGAGCTATGGTTAATTGCCGTGTTAATTGAGATACTTAATTAACTTAATTATCTTTGCAGCAATTATAATCTCGTGTTGGGTTGTGGGTGCGATTATTGGTTTCCTGCCTCTATTCGGATGGTACAATGAAGAGGGTTGGACAGATGAGGGTCGTTGCTACTTCACGAGGATCATGGACTACAGCTACATCGTCTTCATCTACTTTGCTACCATCGTCTTCCCTGCCCTTCTCATGGCCTGCTTCTATGGCTACATATACCGTATCGTTCTCATTAAGGTAAATTGTAATTTTAGGAGAAACCGGAAGTGAAAGTGGAAAAAAGTTGGGGAAAGCAAATACAGTGCATCCCTGCTAAAACCCAACATCGTAAAAGTTTTCCGTCTAAAAACGTCCACGATGATTTAATCAACTTTACATTTAAAAAAAAATTAACTTTAACTTTTACATTTTTTTAACTTGTATTCATTATAGCGTATTCTGAAACAGTACGCGTTTTTCTTTTCCGAAAACTTTTTTTTTCTTTTTTTCGTGTTTTTGTTTTATAAAGAATTTTGTTTTCATTTTTTTATTCACGATACTGTTTCAGCGATTCCTTATTTATCAACCTACTGCATAATTTAGCGTTGAAAAAGCTTCGTTTCCTTTTAAAATCTGGAATTTTTTATAATAATGTTGTTCTTGATTTGCTTCTTATTGAAATTTTAAAATTTTGATGCACTGTTCTAAAAAAAATTCCACTTTCGACAGATACGACAGAAGGGTACGCTACTTCCGGGTGGGCGGAAGCAGTCAGAGTCAAGATCTGCGTCGCTAAATTCTGACCATAGGGATTCGACGCAGATGATGCGCGTCATTGTCTCGGAGAAACGTCGCGAGGGCAAAGCAGCCAAGAAGCTGAGCATCATCGTTCTATTTTTCATGATCTGTTGGATGCCTCTGTACACAATTAATTGTGTTCAGGTAAATTTAGGGCAAAACTTTTGGTTTTCCAAAATGTCTAAAAATGCCTAAAATGCTTAAAATCGTATTTAGGCCTTCTGTACCACTTGCGTAGTGCCCATGGAATTGTTGAATTTTACAATCATTTTGTCTCATGCAAACTCAGCACTCAATCCATTTTTGTAAGTAATAACTTAAGTTTTTCTAAAAAACAAATTGTAAAAAAAATTCGCCATCTTTATTCTAGATACGCATATCATTTAAAAGAGTTTCGTCAAGCGATGAGAAACGCACTGTATTCTCTTGCCGGTCACCTCACTTGCGGTAAAGTGAAGGACACCGCCCGGAAGGAAATTTCCGTTTCCGTGAGCAGAACGTTTACAATGCCAGCGATGGCTGCCAATGCCTCCATGTCGTCGAAATATTCAAATTCAACAAAATTTCGTCGCGTTGGCGCTTCCGACGATGAACGGTCGACGTCGCCGAACGGTCACCATCACATGGCGTCGACGCCATCGAATGAAACGTTTCTACGTCCAATCTCCGAAAAATCCATATCAGTAAGCCTAATTACTTGTAATTTACCTGTAATATTACATTAACGTGTAAATACTTGAAATTACTGGAAAAGTAGTGTAAATTACTTGAAATTACTTCAAATACTTAAAATTTCATTTAAAACAGGTTATAAAAATTAACCTGTTTATTATCTAATTATTTTTTTTATAATTAGATCCTGCTTATTTTTTCAGTTCCAGACAGACGATCCCACAATGCGCTTAACCTCATCTCCTGAAGAAATCGCTGATCAGTGCATATCCAGCAGCGAGTTTGAAAGCGATCAGACGGGAGTTTGTAAAAATGAAGAAATTGATATCGACAAAATCAATCATCGCTCGACACATCAGCCGGAAGAGTAGCATTTTTCTTTAGCTGTACACACTATCTTCATTTTAATTGTAATTGGTAATTTAATTAATTGTCAATTAACTAATTGACTTTAAGGGTATCTCAACTAAAAGCAGCTTTCACATCCTACACAAACAAGTTTTTGCTACAAAAAACATTCATTAAAAAGTCAACTTACAATTATTAGCAAATTCGCGTTTCATTATTCGTTAGAGTCGTGCTCCAGTTCTCACAAATATCACACGGTACTTTTGCTTGTTTAGCTTAAACAAAACAAGCTTGCGTAATTAGCCTCAATTAGCCCAATTAGATTTTGACACGCTGGAAATTTTGGAGCCTAATTTCAGCGGCTAATGGACGACTACCTTAGTTGAGGTAGGGGAAGAGCGGCTGTTTTTTCAGCGATTTTCGCTTAGGCGGTGGCCTCACTCGCGCTTCCAGTACTTTGGGCTCCCACGCCCTAAGCCTAATCACCCTCTTTGACTTGTTGATTCCATGCTGGACAACTTCCGCTGCCAATTTCCTGGAAAGCGTCCTTCGGAGGTAGGCGATTTCGGTTGCGAATGATATGAGGGAGAGGCCGAGGCCGATTAAGAGCAGATACACAGCACCCTTGTTCAAACAGATCACACCCGAGTCAACAACCGCTCTTTTATTGGACCAATCACATTTGTCCGATTAGGTTATTAGCCTGATTAAGGCAGCATTAGGCTGATGAGGCCGAGGTAGGCTTCAAGGCAAAATGATTACTCACCTGTAAGTCCTGGAGGCGCAGGACTCGTTGATTCTTGGAACTTTTACCGTCATCGGAGGACTCCTCATCTCCATCGCCGCCGGCGCTCGGTTCAGGCCCTGCGCCGCCCTTGGCTTCGTTTCTGTTGTGTTCCCGTGTAAGCGCCACAAGGCGCTGCGCCCATCGCTTCGTGAGGCCTGATTCCTGGAAAGATCTGATGTACCTGTGCAATATGAAAGAATTTTGATAAGGAAGACATACAGAGACTTTTTTAAGTAACAAAAAATATAAATTTGGGTATATAGCCGAGCTTGTGAATGAGCCTTGGGATGTCTCATTTTGAAAATTATGAACGTAGATGCTCAAAGAATATGATAGATGCTCTTTAAATTGAATTTTGCAGCGATTTAGGCGCTTTTGAACCAGCGCTAGCTTTCTGTTTTGTTCTAAATCGAATTTCACACCGCTAGCACCCTAACATAGCACTTTGAGTCACTTTGAGCGCCCCTAAAGGTGTGATATTTTAAATTCAGCGTGAAATTGAAATAAGAATGACAAAGTGGTGCTTTTGATGTGCTCTCATATTTTGAAGGCGTTTAGGGAGAAAGCACGGCGTTCGAAGCCGTTGGGAGAAAGCACGGCGTTCGAAGCCGTTGGGAGAAAGCACGGCGTTCGAAGCCTTTGGGAGAAAGCACGGCGTTTTGAAGGAGTCTGGAGGAAAAGCACGGCGTCTGGAGAGGAAGCACGGCGTTTGGTAAGAAAACACGGTTTTGTCGTTTTTTTTTAAAGAATACCACGGTTTTTTTTTTTCAACTTACCGGTTGATTGTGTGCGTTAGCGCTGAATTCTTTTGATATGCAAATCCAATGTGAACGGGCACAATGCACTGTTTGAGGACGCGCATCGTCGGTGAGCCTTCCTTACTCAAATTTCGTGTCATTCGAATAAATTTCAAAAATCGAACATTTTCAAACAGAGCGAAATTCCCTCGAGCGACTCTCGAGATCCCATCATCCAAATTTGTAAGCACCTAAACCGAAACAAAAATTTAAAGTTATTTAAAAAAAAAATTCATTCAAAATTCTAAAAAAAAAAAGCGCAATCCTTGTCTCCAGCTTCCGGTATCATTCAACAACGCTTCAAACGAAAACAAATCCAAAACTTAACGGAATGTAAAAAAAAAACAATAAAAAAAAACAAAACTGGATGTTCGAAATATTAGATCCTTCCAATAGAAAGTTTAATTAAACGGCATTCATCAACAACTAAGATTAAAAGTTTCAATTTAAATGAAAACTTATCTATAATTTTGATATATTTTCACAAGTGGTGTGTGATTTGCATAATTAGTTGAACCTAATATTTTGCTTATATATAAAAGCAAATATATAATATAAGTAAAATGAGTAAAATGTCTATTTAAGCTACGTGATTTAGAATTTTTTTTTACTGTATTACGGTACTAATTAAAAAAAATTGACGCGAGAAATTGAAATTGTAAAATTTAAGATAAAATTTAAGAGAATAGGAAAAAAAAACGTTGCTACATCTCCTCTCTTTATACGGGCATGTTTGGCTTTTATAATATAAAAAATTTCAATTTCACTGAAAATTTTATAATTTAATTTCGAAAAGTATGAATTTTTTTGCAAAATGGAATTAGGTTTAGGTTGCACTCAAAGAACCTTTGTACCTCGTAACGATTTGCCAAATTTGTGGCCACTTCCACATCAGGGTTGAGTTGAAGGTGCTGGAAAAAAATTCGCTGGAGCTCTACCCCCCATCCCCCCACGCCAAAACTGGACTCTGCCAAATCCTGGAGATTATTTATCGTTTTGTCGTAGAGCGGAATCGTCAAAAACGAAACCATCGCCGCACGATATCCAGCCGTCATGCAAAACCAAAAGACCCAGTACCATCCGACGAAGCATCTCATTGGCCAGAACTTTGGCCAAACATGGATCGCCACTTGCGTCATTATGCGAAACGACGTAAGAACGGCCTGCCTCCACTTAAACAGTGTGTACTCTCCGCTGTAGAGGCGCGGTGCGGCAAAGACGACGATGATGAGCGGTCCAATGACAAAGGACGTGACCATGAGGAGCAGCCACAGTTCACCGCGAAAGGGCAGAATCAAGGCGAGGTAGCGTGGCCTTTGAAGCGGATTTGGGGCAAGGAGAGACGTACAAGCGACTTCGAGCGGAATGGACATGTCAATGTGGTCCAAGTAGTGCTTGAGGATGAAGAATGAGCCGATTCCGATGTCGGCTTCACCGTAGATGAGCCGTGACACGGCGCCGTGGAATTCCCGTTCGCCTGGACACGTCTTATTTCCAGCCACTGACCCGCCCCACTTGGTCTCTGGATCAGCGTCTTCCAGCTCATACGAAAATTTCATTGTCTTCGCGAGGCTCCTTATGATCTGAATTTCTGTTCCAGCGTACTCGACCTAGTAGAAAGAAAAAATAAAATAAAAATGTCAGATTTTAGTGTTATTCAAAAACTTTTGTTTTATTTAAAAAAATCCAGGATCCTATGTTTATAAAAGAGATCTTTAGAAAAAATCACTTTATTTGTCAAATTTTTTTTACGAAAGAACGTTTTATTTTTAGATTTTTAAGTTTTTTAGAGTAAAAAAAAGAGCTAATTGTTCTCAATGCTTGTTTATAATAAACAAGATCGGTAAACAAGTCCTGTAATAAACAAATCTTGTCTGTTATAAACAAAGGATTTTACAAACAAAACTCATAAACTAACGAAAGCACTAAACACAAAACCATTTACATGCACTAAATAAGCTAACCTAGCGTTGTGCCAAACTTAATTACTATATTGAAAACAAAATCAAATTTGTACGGCGGCTATTCGTACCAGTTACGAAGACTAATCATTATGAAATTATGAAATTATAAAAATTAAAAGAAATTATATCTTCTTTTCTATGTATTCCAAAATAATTCACAGAAATGTTTTTTTTCTCAAAATGGCGAAAGTTAACCGAATTCGGTAAAGTTTAAAAGTTAGTTGAGGTTAATTGTATTTTTAACTTTATGTTAATTGAGGTTGATTAATTTTACCTGTTTACAGGAGTCGATGTACTTAATGACTCCGGGAGGATGCTCCACGGCAATAATTCGTAGCGTAACGTTCCTCAAATCAAGCGTTTTGTCGTAGAACCAAATCTGCTTCGTTTCGTTTCCTCCAATTTGATCTCCCCAAAATTCAAGGACGCGGAGGCGTGACTCGGTGGAATTGAAGGCAATCGGCCATTTTAGTTGACGAACGGTGAAAAGGAGACCGCTAAAAAGCAACTACGGTTTTTGCATTCATTTACACGGTTTTTTCCCAACTTAAAAAGGCTCTGTTCCCTCTTTAACTTACGACTGTCGCTTCTTCTGTTTCGAGTAAAAGAAAATGACATCTGGGATCTTGTCCCAGAGTTCGTTACTTTCAAACGTTTTGTCGCTTCCCTCGTACCAAATTAAAAATCTGAAAATTTAAAAAGTTTGACTTTTTGAATTTTTTTTTTTGAAATTTTTTTTATCAATTTCTACTTCGCTCGAGTATTGATCAGACGCTGGAGAAGTCCAGCCTGCAAAAACTGAAGAACTTGAAAAACGCTTTTGAGCAAAATGACAAAGCC